>AWUE01022383.1:0-10269 GCA_001974825.2 Corchorus olitorius
TACGGGATTTTGGTATTTCCTTGGATTTAAGAGTCATTAATTGAGATTTTAATTCCAATTAATATTTTATATGGACTGAGTATTTTCCCACATAAATTATCCATAAATACCAAAGCTTGAGAATTTATCCATGGCTTGTCTTCAATTAAAGCTCCAATTCTTCAATTCTTCCTCTTGAAATAAATCTTCAATGGTCTTCAAGTCTCCAATTTATCTTCAAATGGTCTTCAAACACGAACTTCGAATCTCCAAATCTATGCTCAAAATTGCTTTGCTAAAATCTGTGTAAAAAGTCATCAAAATAGCTCCAAAAGAGGTGAAAAATAACAATTTCTCAATTTCACTTCACTTAAGAACTTAAAACACAATTATCATCAAAATAGCATATAATTAAGCATAAATAGATCCAAAAACATAATAAAATAGGCATAAAAATAGGGTTGTTTTTGACTCAATCACTCTAGCTCATACTGTCCCTGAAAAAGAGAATGGAGATTTGCATTGTGACTTTCTCTATTTGAACTCAAGAGAAAGTTGCATCAACCGCTAGAAAGAAGGCAGTTAGAATAGATAGGAGAGGTAGAGCTTTCTGAAAAGGAGAGACATATCTTGGTGGAAAGACAATTCGCATCTTATGTAATAGAGCTGTATTAGTATCTCTTGCCTCAGTGTATGTAGGATTTTCAAAATACAACTTAGTCTTTATGTTTATGTGAACCACTTTAATAGTCATGATTTTAGTGAAAATTTGATTTATCTTATGTACTTACCTTCAATAATAAACAAATTTGCTTAAAACTTTAAACATCTACAACTCGCACTTAAAGGAAAAAATTTGGCCACTCGCGCAATGTAGGGCGCGTGGGCACTAACCTTGTATATATATAGAAGAGTTATTATCAGATTCACTGTCAGTGGAGTTTAGCAGACTGTACGTATGCAGTTCAAAGTTTGACATGTGTCCCCTTATGGAATAGATCTATATTAAAATATTTAATTAATTATGAAAAATGAGATATGTGTCAATATTTTAACCCACTTGGAGTCCAGAAACTCCACCAACGGTGTACCATATAATAACCTTATATAGAATATGAAAGAAAAAAGTTATTTATTTCCATCTATATGTAGATTTAATGTAATCTAAATTCTAAACATAAGTTGCTGGAAGCTTGAAATATCAACACACCTGTTATTTGCTTTGGGTTTTTTTTTTTTTTAAACCTTTGTTTTGGGCTCTTCCTTTTGGGTCATATGTACCTAAGAGTTGGCATTTTGGGTTATGTATAATAATTTGATACATTAACAATGTAAATTTTGGACTCTATAAGTGGGTTAGGGAGTTGACAAATACCATTTTTGGAATTAATTTTGTTTTTAAAATTAAAAAATATTCCCTAAAGGACACATGTCAACCCTTGGATCCAGCATGTGTAGTCTGCTAAACTCCACTAACAGTGTATGATATAATTTTCCTCGGGTTTATATAGGATTTTGGACTTGGAGACTTATGCGTCTGGCTCTGGGTTACTAGAAAAATAAATATTTGAAATTTTAATCCAATTAGAGCCTTCTAATTTAATACTCCTTTTGTCCCATTTTATTTGTCCACATTTTCTTTTTGGGAAGTCCCAATTTATTTGTCCCTTACCAAAAATGAACAATAAATCTACTTAAATTCTCTAATTTACCCTCCTCTTTTCATCTATCATTATTGAATAAAATTTAAAATTCAAAAATCAATAAAGTAAGGGTCAAAATTGAAAATCACCATCTTTCCTTTTAGTTTTCTTTAATTTTGTGCATTTTTGTGGAGTACATTTATTTATAATATTTAATTTTATTTATTTTCACATATATGTATATAGGGTTTGTATATGTGTTCCAGTTCACTGAAATTAATCCAATCTAAACATATTGTATAATACGCAGAATTACAATTAATTCATTTACTTCTCATGAAGTAGAAGTAGTACTAAAATGGAGAAAGATTAAACATATCTCAAGTTGAGGAAACAGTGATTGATATACATCATAAGGTTTAAATTCTATTAGGATCATCTTAAAATGGGGTGTTTTTAGGATTCCATTAGGATGATGCCACCTAATCAAATTGACATCATCATCAAATCCTAAGTTACACCCTAACACACCTAATTAAACTTCCGTGGAAAATTATAATAACATATATTAAAGTTGGAAAGGAAACTGCCCTTTTACCCAGCTATAAGATGCAATACATTCACCCAATAACAAAATGTCAAGGGTATTTCGATACTTTCATGTTCGATTTTTTTGTTATTTTGGTTAATAGTCGAGAGCGTTTTGGGAACTTTGATTAAAAGTTACAATTGATGAGTCCCACTCTCAATAAACTAATCTTTTTTTGTTGGAATATTTAGCAAAGGATCCCTATACTTTTATACTTTATGCTATTTAATCCCTCACAAATTCTGGGTTGGACGATTTAACCTTTCGGCTTTAATTCTTTTATTTTTTTTCGTTTTGTTTGTCGAATCAAGGCAATTCAAGTGTCTATTTAAAGGTAATTTAATGATCTACAACTTTCATGAAGCACTCAAAAGCCAATTTGAATTTTTTGATTCTAAAAAATGCTTCTGAAATTTTGTGGTCTCGATTGCCGGTCTATCTAATATTGTATAATTTTCGGCCCACTTGTCCGATTGTGGTTGTTCAAGTGTTGTTTAAAAGGTTATTGTGTGATCTACAACTTTCGTCAAGGGCTTTAAACTCGAATTTGATTAATGAGTTTCGTGAAGAGTTCAAGAGGGAATTTTTATATTTGATCTCCATAAACAAATTTTTTTTTGCTGGATTATTTATCAAATGATCCTCATACTTTTATATTTTATATAATTTAATCTTTTACAATTATGGGTTGGATGATTTAACGCTTCGGCTTTTATTTTTGTATTTTTTTTTCTATTGTCTGATTAAGGTGATTCAAGTGTCTATTAAAATGTGATTTCATGATCTACAACTTTCATAAAGAACTTAGAAGCCAATTTTAATGTTTAGATTCTAAAAAAAGCTTTTGAAATTTTGTGGTTTTGATTGTCCTATTTAATATTGTATAATTTTCGATCCATTTGTCCGATTGAGATTGTTCAAGTGTCGGTTAATTACAATTATTTAATCAAATTATATATGTCATATGTTACATTACATGAGTGAAGGTCCAAAAAACTCAATTTAGTAATGAATTTAATCATTGATTTCGCTGAATTATGGTTAAGTTAATTTGGTTGTTGTTGATTATATTCATATTTTGGTGTTAATGTTAATCAAGGTCATTTTATTTATTTGTAGCTAGAAAAAAATTATCTTTTGTCTAGTAATATTTCTTCTTTTGTCCAGACTTCCCATGTAATATAAGAATGTACTAAAATTCTATTTTCTGTCAAGTGTGATCCGAGTCTCCGAACTTACGACAAATAATCACTATTTATAGAAGCTACCTAAGCTTAAAAAAACATCAACTAAATATATCTTTTTTATAGTTCCGATATTCATAGCCTATACAAAAGCTATAAAATGAATTAATCATAAAGATAACTATGCAAAATCAATTATTATTACAGACTAATACATATATGTTCATATCTAACTATTCTCTCTTTTCACAACTCCGTCACGAAACGTGGGTCCCGTGATTAGTTTCTTTTGAAATCTAATGTTTGATGGATCTGCCTAGAAGTGAACCAGGGTCCAAGGGGTATTAGCCCCCCTTTTTTTGCCAAAGAGTCTAAATAACCCTTATTGCCTACAAGACAAAGTTCTTTTTTGTCGTTTTTAACTAAAGGCTAATCACTGAATCCCCCATTCAAGGTTTAGTTACCAAAATAATTGTTGGTTTTGTGTGACCTATGCGAAGCTAGTGGGTATAAGAATCCTCTATTCTTGAAGAATTTGGACAAAATTGACAGATTCCGGGACTTGAAAGTTTCTGTTGATGAATGAAGTAAAATACAGTGTAATATTTAGAGTTGACACTTGACATGAGAAAGGAATTTCACCTTATGGTGGGTAGTGGGTAGTGTGTTGGGTGCCTGTGGGCAGTACCATAGCAGTGCCACCAGTAAATTAAACATTTTGACTTTGTTTTTATTGATTAATTAATTATTTGATCTTTTGAAAGTGTCAGGATCTTATATAGTTTCCCATATAGTATGTGAATGTGGTAAGCTTCAATATATATACTTTTAATTGATCCATCTGGTTTAGGTAATTAATGATAAATGTATACCGTGCCACGCAGGCTAAATAAGAAAATCAATGTAAAAGTATAACCAAATGTTCAAAGTTCACCAGAAACAAAGAATAGTAGTATAATGTAAGTCTGAAAAGATTGCCATTTGCCAGTATATAATACTGCATGCCCAGTATCGGACTTTTTTCAAAATCTAACGTAACAAAACCATCGGCCTCCTTCATTAAAAAAGAACCATATACACTCTATAAAAGGGACCTTCTGCTTGGCAATGTCGAATCACATCCACTGACAACCAAAGCACTATTTCACTGATCTAAAACATTGTAACAATGGCCACTAAAACACCATCCATTCATGTTTTCTTCATGATCTCCTTCCTACTCCTTGCCCTGATTCAATTCACTCAAGCCACAAAGGCCGGTGGGATTGCCATCTATTGGGGTCAAAACGGCTATGAGAGTACCTTAGATGAAACATGTGCAACTGGACGTTACAAGTACGTTAACATAGCCTTCCTCAACAAATTTGGCAGCGGACGGATCCCTGAACTCAACCTCGCTGGCCATTGCAACCCCAAATATGGGGGTTGTAAAGTGCTTAGCACCGCCATAAGAAACTGCCAACAGAGAGGGATCAAGGTGATGCTCTCCATTGGTGGCGGCATTGGCCAGTACTCTCTGGCTTCTAAAGCCGATGCCAAGACGGTTGCCACTTATTTATACAACACCTTCTTGGGCGGAGCATCAACTTCCAGGCCTCTAGGCAATGCTGTTTTGGACGGCATCGATTTCAACATAGAGCTTGGCTCCACTAAATATTGGGATGATCTTGCCCGATACCTAGCTGCGTATAGCAGGCCAGGAAGGAAGGTTTACCTATCGGCTGCTCCTCAATGTCCTTTCCCTGATAGATACTTGGGGACTGCCCTTAAGACGGGACTTTTCGATTATATTTGGGTTCAGTTTTATAACAATCGACCCTGTCAATATGCTCCAGGTAACCCAAAAAAACTCTTGAATTCATGGAATCAGTGGACTACGTCCTTTAAGGGAGCGAAGATATTTCTAGGGTTACCAGCAACCAAGGAAGCCGCATCAACAAAAACTGGGTACATTCCACCCATGGACCTTATTTCTAAAATCCTTCCTGTGATCAAGAAATCGCCCAATTATGGAGGTGTCATGCTTTGGAATAGGTACTTCGACAAGATCAGTGGTTATAGCACCGCCATTAACATCTATGTCTAAAACCATATGAAAGAACTGTGATTACGAAGCAACATCATCTAGTTTAGTATCGTAATAGCCCTATAATAAAGTCAAACCAAAGTCAGGGCATAGGATCTCAGATGTGTATCGAATAAGTTGCTTCTGCTTTCTATTTCTTGTTTTTTACCTCTGTTATTGTCCGTCATACAGTATCCTTTTCTTCTTTTTTCCCCTGTTATGAATGTCTTAAAATATCCTGGTAATAAAATTTGATCAATTAATTGCGCGCTTGTTTCACGACTCTTCCAATCTACTACGTGCAATATTATTTTTATTTAGTAACGTGGCAACTGCTTGGCTTATCAAAACTCAGAAAGTAAGTACCAAAAATACGAATCGATTTGAGAAATAGGTAGCTTTCTTCTTCCTTTTGTTTATAATATGTAGCTTGACTTGACTACATATATTTATCACTACAAGACTGGTAAATAGAAACGCCGTTTAGAAATGGAAATTTTCCGTTTCTAATTGAAACGATATTTGAAACGGAAAAACTGGAAAACACGTTCTGTTCCTAAATCCATTTGAAAATTCTAGAAACAAAATTTTCCATTTGTAATACTGATGCTAATATGCGCACGTGGTGAAGCGCATTTCCCGCCAATATTCCGTTTCTAATTCCGCGTCTATTTAAAAACGGAATTAGACACACAATTTAGCCACGGATTTTGCGATGGATATTTTTTTTTCCATTGTAAAATCCGTTTCTAAGTTTCCTGTTTCTGATTCCGTTTGTAACTCAAAGAAATACAAAAAGTATATATATTTTCTTAACAAAATGGAACAATTGCCAGGATAATTTATTAATGGTTATAACTTGGCTAAAAGTTCAATTAGAGGCCCGACCTTCGATAAAAGTGTCAAATAAGGTTCTAACGTTTCGAAAACGTCAAATCAATACCTCAACTTTTCGATTTCGGCCAATTAAGTCCAAAATGGATAGGTTGGGCACCTATTTAACCTCAAAAAAAGGTTAAATAGGTGCTTGACCTATCCATTTTGTACTTGATTGGCCCATATCGTATAGGTCAGATACCTATTTGACCTTTTCCGGAGGTTAATTAAGTGCCCAACCTATTCATTTTGTACTTAATTCACCCAGATCGTATACCTATTTGACCTTTTCCGAACATTAAACCTTTATTTGATAGCCGTTTGCGAGACAAAGTCTTGATTCAACTTTCAGTGAAAATGATGAAGCATGAAAGCGATGAAGCAAACGAAGCATTACAAGATGATGAGATTAACCAAGCCCCGACAGTTATTATTACAAAACAAGTACTGCAGTTATTTGACCCAAAAGGAATCAAAACTAACTATTGAATTTGGGGATCTACCTAAGATATTTGTTCCGCCGATTTACCAAGAGTGGCTTTCTAGCTCAGAACAAAAACCTCACTAATTACGTATATAAATATCGGGCTTCTACCACGTTAGAGTCCATAGCTAATGGTCGATCATTTACCTTAACCAGTTCTACCGTCTTTCCATCCCAAAACATCCTGGTGTAAGGAGGACGATATGGCTTAGAAAGAAGAATATGAAGATGCTTCAAGTACTACAAATGATGAAGATGAGTACTAAATTCTATAAATAATTTTTTTTATTTCATTTGGAAACAGAATTTAACACGGAAACTACATATCCGTGTCTAAATCCGCTTCCAAATGATAATATGTAATAAATTTTTATCGTATGGTAATAATATCAAATGAACATAATTATTATTATAATTAAAGACAATGGTTCTCAAAATTGATTCATTCTTTTTGCTTTATAAATTGATGCATTATAACGTGGAAATTATAAATGGACAATCCAAAAATCTAAGAAGTGAATATATTAAAACACTATCTTATATAAATTAATTTTCTATTTCACTTGGAAACGGAATTTAACACGGAAACTGCATATCCGTGTCTAAATCCGATTCAAATTGATAATAATAAAATAATTCTATAAATAAATTTTATTTCATTTGGAAACGGAATTTAACATGGAAACTACATATCCGTGTCTAAATCCGCTTCTAATTGATAATAATAAAATTATTTTATAAATAAATTTTTATTTCATTTGAAACGGAATTTAACACGGAAACTACATAAACGGAAACTACATAACAAGACATAAAGCTAATTAACCCAAAAGCCTAACAGCCAATAAAGCCCAATACTAACTAAAATAAGAAAATAAAAGCCTAATAATAATCTAAATAAGAAAATAAAGACAAACTCTAAAAAAAACTAAAATATATTAAAAACCTGCTGCATCACTTTGATTATCAGAAAGGATTATAAAAGAAAAAGAAAAATCATTTTTAAAACAATATCGAAAATTTGAAGAATGTGAGCGAACGACCGTCGATCAATTCCGTTTTCAATTCTCTTTCACTGTTTGTTCTTTTGTTGATCCTTTTCTCTTCGAAAAAGAAATTTTGAAAATGCTATGAGAAAACCTTTTATGTTTGTTCTTAAACTCTTTTATCTTGCTTCGAAAAAAACTTACATTTCAGTCTTCCTAGACATGGTGAGAAAATCTTCTTTTCTTATAGTTTTGGAAAACCTTTTCCACCTTTTATTGATATTCTAACCTTGAAACTAATTCCAACTGGAATTTGAAAACTTCTATTTAAATCTTAAAACACTTAATCTTTAAGTTCAAGTTGAATCCAAAAGGATTCCAAGCAAAACAAATCTCAATTATCATTTTTATTGCTCTTTTATGCTCAATCCAATATCACAAACAATCAAAGAGAACAACCTTAACAAAAACTAACAAGTTGAATTCTTAAAGTCTAGATCTTCATTGATACTTAAAAGTTGAAGCTAAAAGAAAAGCATTAAATTGGTAAAATACCCTAAATGGAAATCATCAAAGCTTGAGACAAAAAGAAGTAGACTAAATTGAAATGAGCAGAAGATTTAAAAGCTTAAGTTAAAGAACCCTTACCTGATACTATGCCGTTTTCGTCTCAAGCCCTCTCTTTTATCACTGCCTTCCTCTTCTTTCTTTTCTTTTCTTCTTCTTCTTCTTCTTCGCAATGCTCCCCTTCTTCACGGGCTTCTTCTTTCTTCACCGAACCACCATTGTTGCTTCGTTATCCGTCAAATCACCGCTTCAAGTCATCTCCTTCAACCATGGGTAGTTGGTTTCTAGCCTAGAAAAGAAACTTCCTTCTTTCTCTCACTTTAAGGCTCGAAAACTCTTTTTGAAACTATCTAAATCGTAACCTCCAAATCATAACTCCGGCAAGATTCAACGGTGAAATCAACCCAAGACTCTGTTATATCCATCTCCGACCTTCATGCTTTCAGTCTATCCAGCTAATTTCAACAAGGCCTAGCGAAACTACGAATCCCTGAAGAGTAAGAAGGAGAGGGTTCGTGCATGAAGAAAAGGATTCAATCCATTAAGAAAATGAGAGAGTGTAGTTTGGTTCAATGAAAGGGTGTGATCCTAAGTGAGCGTGAGTATTTGTTTTTTTAGAGAGAGCATGAGGTGAATCTTTGAATTCCCTAAAGATAGAGTTCAATGAACGAGGGAGCCTGAGAATTGGAGAAGGATTTTCAGTGTGTTCTTCAGAGAGAAAGCCATGATTGAGAGAGAGGGTAGGCTTTTTTTCAGAGAAAAAAGCTAAGTTTTCATATCAGAGGGCCACTTTTGAGTGTGTTTTCCACTTTTGTATGTGAGCAGTGTGAGAAGAAAATGAATCCTTGTGGGAAGAGAGAGTTCGAGAATAAAGAGAGTAGGATAAGAGCGTAGAGAGAATCAGAGAGAGCTCCCATCCATAGAGAATTTCCTCTGATCCCAAGAATTTTTTTTTCTTTTTATTCCTCCTTATCCTTCCCCCTTCTGTTTTCCTTTTTTTTTTCCTTCCCCTTCTTCCGCTAACAGCTTTTTTGTCTCTTTTGCAGCTAAATTCACTGAACCCGTCAATATAGAATCAAGGAGGAAATAAGTGTGCACGTGTTGGAAGGATGGTGAGCTGTCTATGTGAGCTATCAGGTATTTTCTTCAAGTAAATCCTTAACTCATTCTCTCTGTAATTGCTCTTCTCAAAAGGATCTAAATATGTGCATGCTGTTGTAATTGGAATTAAACGAAAATGCCTCTGCTTGTCTAATATTTCATTCCCTTGTAAAGCTGTTGGTTTAGTTTACTTCGAATAGTTTTGTTGTTCTTTTGGGATTTCGAATGTTAGAACTTGCTAGACTTGAAGTCAATACTGAATGCTTCATGATTCCATATTGCCTTGTGATGTTCACCAAGATGCCATATAGTCCTTCATGAATGACTTGGACATTTACTTGCTGCATTTGATCATTGGAAATCTGAATGTCATTCACTTAGCTTGCATTGACTCTCGGTTGCCTTATGATTGATGTCCTGTCTTTTGAATGCACTTAGCCCCACTTAATTTTGGAAATGTTTTCCTGTTAACTTTCTTTGAGGCAAATATGCAAACTTTGTCTGTCTCCTAGGCTTTGTCTGCTTTTCCATGTGCCATAGAAAGAGAATGTTCCATGCTTATTTAATGCCCAAGTTAGCTGTGATAAATTCCCTGAATACAAACTGATGGTGTGTTTTAATGTGCGGATACTCATTGTCTATGCTTGCTGCTTGGGGATGGGATGAGATTCTGGTGGCTTCTCCTTCCTAGCTCAATTTCATTTCACAAGTTGGGGTTCAAAGCTGCAGCAACTACATTGGGCCGACCTTGAAGGCCCGTGGAAGTCTCGCAACCGAGAGAAAACTCCAAAGGGA
>AWUE01022384.1:0-56996 GCA_001974825.2 Corchorus olitorius
CTCTTCTTTATATATATATATATATATATATATATATATATATATATACTTTTTTTAATGCAATCAATAATAAATCCTAATATTATACTAATGAATTATACTAAATGCCAATGGCGAATTAGAGGATGACCTAAATAATTCTAAAATGCACAAATTTAAGCAAATATTTTAAATTAAAGGATATAAGGACAAAAATGGGTGTCTACAGCTGCCCCTCTTTGTGGCTTTCTAACTGTCGGGAAGTGTACAAAAGAGTAGTTTGTAAACTTTCTGAGGGTTAGAGAGTGCGCAAAGACGTAGACACCTGTTTCATTGGAAAGTCGCAGAGACCTTAATCAGCTTGAAATTTTGAGGAAATACCACCTTAGATTAATCAAAAGTTTTTTGAACGAAGACCTCCCTAAATCAATCAAGTAAAACTGAAGAAAGACCACCCTGGGTGAACTGTGTTAAACAGAAGAATGACCATCCTCGATCCTTCCGAACTGAACTAAAGATGACCACCCTCGATCATTCCGATATAAACTGAAGAAGGACCACCCTGGGTCAATTTGAAATAAACTGAAGAATGATCACCCTCGATCATTCCGACATAAACTGAAGAAAAGACCACCCTGGGTCAACTGAAATAAACTGAAGAAAGACAACCCTGGGTCAACTGAAATAAACTGAAGGAAGACCGCCCTGGGTCAACTGAAATAAACTGAAGAAAGACCGCCCTGGGTCAACTGAAATTAACTGAAGAAAGATCGCCTAGATCAACTGAAATAAACTGTAGAAAGACCACCCTAAGTCAACTAAAATAAACTGAATAAAGCCCGCCCTGGGTCAACTGAAATAAACTGAAGAAAGACCACCCTGGATCAGCTGAAATAAACTGAATAAAGACCGCCTTGGATCAATCCGACATAAACTGAAGAAAGACAACCCTGGGTCAACAGAAATAAACTAAAGGAAGACCGCCCTGGATCAACTGAAATAAACTGAAGAAAGACCGCCCTGGGTCAACTGAAATAAACTGAAGAAAGACCGCCCTGGGTCAACTGAAATTAACTGAAGAAAGATTGCCCTGGATCAACTGAATTAAACTGAACAAAGATCGCCCTGGGTCAACTGAAATTAACTGAAGAAAGACCGCCCTGGGTCAACTGAAATTAACTGAAGAAAGATCGCCTTGGATCAACTGAAATAAACTGAAGAAAGGTCGCCCTGGGTCAACTAAAATAAACTGAAGAACGACCACCCTGGATCAATCCGACATACATTGAAGAAAGACCATCCTGGGTCAACTGAAATAAATTGAAGGAATACCGTCCTGGGTCAACTAAAATAAACTAAAGAAAGACCGCCTGGGTCAACTGAAATAAACTGAAAGAGAGACCACCCTGTGCCAATCGAAATTAACTGAAGAAAGATCGCCCTGGATCATCCAAAATTACCTGAATAAAGACCACCCTGGGTCATGATTAACTAAAGAAAGACCGCCCTGGATCAATTGAAATAAACTGAATAATGATCGCCCTGGATAAATTGAATTTAAATGGAGAGAGATCGTCCTGGTCAACAAACTAAAGATGGACCACCTTGGGTCAATAAACCTTTGCTAAACATCACTCTAGATTAGTTGGCTGAAGAAAGATCACCATGGATCAACTTGAAAATAATCAAAGAAAGACCGCCCTTGGTCATTTGAAGAGAAATTAACTGAAAGATCGGCCCCATGTCATCCAAAGATCAGGTTAAATTTGTGAAGATTAGCTAAATGACCTGCCCTGAGTCCCTTGAAGATTCTTTTGAATTTCAGAAATTAATTGAGAGACCTGCCCTGAGTCACTTGGAAATTAACTTTAGCATCTTAAAATTTCTTCGAAAAATTTGTTCTTGTGATGAATTCCTATTGTTGAAATCTTCTATTGGAAAAAAAACCTATTCTGAAAATATGTTTTAATGCTGATTAGAATGCACCAGGATCTAATGTCAATGCATGATAATGCAAGATGTATGAATTTTCTTTTATTCGGGGTTCATGGCTTTGCTTGGTTCCGAAGTGTGTCCCATCAAATCCTTTATCATAGCACCTGCTATTCCTCTGAATTATTACTTGTTAAACTATCCACTCCGTGTTGGCCTTACTCCGACTCCTTTTCTTCCTTTCTTGCCCCAATTTATCCTTCTTTGCATGCCTTATGCCCCATTTTCTTTCTGAATAGCATCTGTTTAACATTCGGTTCCCTTGCCCCCAAGTGACCGTTTACTTCTTCCAGTCCCTATTTTGAACGTTTTGTGAACAGCTCCATGCATACTCGCCCTTCATGATCAGTGAGGAAATGAAATGCAAGTATTCAAAAGCAATTATTATTGAGAAACATTTGTATTTCATATAGAATATACTTAAATAATAGATATAAGAAAGGTAGCGCCTCATGACAATGAATACTCTCACGACAATTTGTTGTCGTGCCAAAGGGTTCTCAAGAACAAATTTAATTTGGCGTTGTTATTCCTGACTCAGTCTGGAACAGACCCTCACCCTTTCGACATTAAGAGATGTTCTTGAAGTATGTTCTCAACTGATTGTACTTTTCCAATCTGAACCGTTCTTTGTAGGCTTTCAATCTGGACTTGTCTATTTTCCCTGATCTTCTTTACTATCCCTGGCTCTTAGGATTCCCATCCTTGCGCTAGACTGCCCCTTTTGGGTTATCACCCTAGAGCTTCTTTTCTTCATCACTTTTCCTTATTTTTTCTTTTTTTTTTCTCTTCTTTTTTTTATGCACTTGAAAGCCCCAAATTCACCCGAAAAGTCTTTTTGAAAGTTATGACCCAAAACATTTTGCAAAAGGACTATTGTTTTTGTTGAGGAAAAATCTCTTCTCGAATGTCCTCACTTGATCAAAGATGGACTTTTATTAGGCACGTAATGTAGGTTGGGGTTCAGGGTTGCTAAAGAAAGGATAAATAGGCCCAAACTGTGGTTAAGGGTGTTCGAATCAAGGATCATTTTTCTCAACTATGAAAGATCTTGCTTTTTATCCCCATACTCTGCCTTTCAACTTCTTCATCTTTTTATTTTATTTCGTTTCTTTTTTTCCTTTTTTCACTTTCTCTTCAATCTCCCACTTTTCTTTTTTTCAATTACTTTTTTTAATTGAACTTTCTATTGGAATGAATTCACTACCTTTTCATGCTCAATTCAATACATCATTTATGGGAGCTAATCCTTCCTCAACTTTGCCCCCCAGTGTGGAGGGTGATCCTTGATCAGGGTTTAATTGAAAAAAACTTATTAGGCTCAAAGGGGACAACAAAGGCTATTTTCTAAAAGTGAAGGGAATATGAAAGAAAGCCATTTATCACTTCAAGATTGGACATCTTTATTGAAAAGCATCCTCGTGAAAACAAATTTTGGAAACCATTTTTGAGAAGTCATTTTTCGAAAAAATCCTTTGAAAGCATGTGACTCTTTTGAAAATCATTTTGTTGGACTCCTCCGAAGATTCCAAGTGCTATTTTTCTTTCCTTTTTCTCCGACCTCTTTCTTCTTAGGCCAAGTTTTTCTTTCTTTTACCCTTCTTTTCTTTTTTTCTTTTCGAATGGGAACTTATCGAGACAGAACTTTGCCCCTTGGCTGGAGAGTCATGCGTGAAAAATCCAGACCATTTAAAACATTTGGAACTTCATTAGTGTTCAAGCTCATCAGTTCTGTAGATTCCATGTGGAGCAAATGTGTTGTTGTCTCAAAAGGTCTGAGGGTAGTGCATGTTCCTCAGTGTTTTCATAGTCAGGTTCGTTAACATTTTCATCAATGAACCCTGACTTGTCTGGAGTGTCTTTGCATTTATTGTCAATCGACCTGAATAACAGGACTTATATATATACATATGTTGAAAAGCAAAAGAAATAACAAATGATACCAGAATAAATGAATGCAGTAGAAATGAAAACTCATGTAAACTTTTGAAGTGCACTTTATTTCATTACTCATGATAAAAGGAAAACACGTAGGAAAATACGCATGTAAAAAGAAAACCCAACATAGAACTGTTCACCAACACTCTTAGGCGTAAGTGCCGGGATAGAAATTATTGTATCTCCATACTACTAAAGTAAAACTGCATTCATACTTCACTCAACAATCTGACACATCTCTTGGAACCAACCAGCTAATCCAAGGCATTCATCTTCTTCTGGCAAGTTCTCAACCACATCACTAGTGACTGATCCTTATGATTCCTCATGCATCTTCCTCACAATTTCGTCATCTCCTTGCAAATCAACTTCCCCATTTCTCATTTGACTAACCCCTATCGCAATGGTAGAACTACCCTCCTCAGATATGGTGGAAAAACTATGCTCATACTTCTTGGGTACTTGGCGGCCATCCGTATCAGAGAGCGATTGTGGGGGTGACACAACCATGGACGCCACTGACCTTTGCGGCATTGTTGTTGGTACTTCAATAGATGATCCATGGGTAACTTGCTTTTTCATTGAGGGGATTGGAACAAAAGGCTGAGACTGTTCCTTAATTGTCATACTCACCTCCCTGATTGGCTTCATTGAGGGGATTGGAACACAGAATTCGATTTGATGCTCATCCATCAGTCTTTGCACTTTTTCTCTAAACTCTGGGCATTCACAGACTCCATGCACTATACCATGATATGGACATACATTTTCCAACTCTTTGTCCCCAAACTCACCCATTTCAACCATTCTCGCTTTCACTAAAGCCTTAAAAACTGTACCAAGAGGAGTATTTACCTCAGAAATTTTTCGCTTGACAAGCCATCCAGTTTCAATCATGTTTGATTGGGTTTCTCCATGAGCTGGCAAAGGATTGACTTGTGCCACATTGCCAAAACTTAGCTTTCCAGACCTCAGTAATTCTTGTACAGTATACTTCAATCTCCGAAAATTCTCCGTTGTGTGCCCCTCGGACCCAGAGTGATAATCACAATGAGCTGTAACATCATACTACGCGGGTAGTGGAGGTTTCATGGGATTAACATATGGCAACCTTTGCGGTAAGTTTTGCTGGAGCAGCTAGGGCAGAAGTTCAGTGTAAGTGTATGGAATTGGGTTAATGGGGATGTTGTTTTTTATGGTATCTGTATTTCCTGGATAGTAAGCTGGCGCTTTCTACTGTGCTGGCTGTGAGAAACCTTGGATAGGATTAGATTGCCTTGGACGGAATGGTGCCCCTCTAACTGCATTGATGCCTCCTGAGTGCGTGTAATTGTAAAAATATGTTTGAGGTGGTGCATGGTACCCATGATCATGGTAAGAAGATTGGACCGGTATGGGTGGGCGATAGTAGTTGACTGCGCTCTGGCTATACTGAGGATAATTGTACGTTGGGGGTGAATGATAAAGTGTATAAGGCTCCTAGCTGACATTATTAACTTTATCTTTCTTTTTTCCAACAGATCCTTTGCTAGTCTCATCTGGAACTACGAACTTCCCTGCCTTAATGCTATTATCGAGCTTCTGTCCTATCACCACGATCTTTGCAAATGGTTCGCCTGACATGTTGAACAACTTGTCATAGAAGATCGATTTTTGAGTATCGATGACAAGCCCAGAGATTTCCGACTCCTCTATCGATGACCTAACCTGAGCAGCCATATCCCTCCAACGTTGAGCAAATTCTGTGTAGCTCTTAATTGGCTCTTTTCCAGGGCTTTTAGAGATTCCCTATTTGGGGCCAAGTCAACTAAGTACATGTATTGGTCAATAAAAGCCTTCGCAAGGTCATCCTAGGAACGAATGCGATGTTTATCAAGCTGATTATAACATGTGGATGTTGTGCCTGTTAAGTTATCCTGAAACCAATGGATCATAAGCTTTTCATTTGCTGCATAGGGACCCATCTTCCTCGCATAACTTTTCAGGTGATTGTTTGGGTAATCCTTGGTCCCATCAAATTTCTCGAAATCCGGGGCCTTGAACTTTGGTGGTATGACCAAATCATCCACCAAAGACAGCTCTTCAATATTGATGAGCTTGTAGTGACTACTTGAGCCCTCTAACCCGCGAAGCCTTTCATCAATTAAGCTTATCATGCACTTGTTCTCATCTACCGAGTCATCCTCATTCTTTCCAGTAGCCCATAGTAGCTTATCTTGACCCGCAGTTAGTGTTCCCGGGTCATAGTGCACAAGATTCTCACATGGGACATGCGAACCCTCCCCTAGAGCTGTAGCATAGTAGGGTGCCGTGGGATAATAGACATACCCTAATGGCGTGTTATTGGCTGTATCAGCATGCATTTTGCCATTTTTCTTAGGGTTCTAGACCTTTCCATCAGAACTAGTCGCTTTTCCATCAACCACTCCTTCCTTTGTCGGGGTTTCCCGAACTGCCGTTAGTCTAGCTACTGCTTCCAACGCCTGTCTCAACTGTTCCTTCATCTCATCCCTATCTCGCTTCAGTTCCTCAAATTCTTCACTGTGCTGACTCGCCATTGCTCTAGCCTTTGACCATGTGAAATACTGATATTGAGCTATCTTGAAACCTTTAGAATGGAACTATGAATTAGAAAACCCCCTTATTATGTACTCCAACCTCCAATTATTGCAAATGATGTCATGATGCATGACAAATTATATCAAATTAAGCATGAATGCAATACAATTTTTTGCCATAAGAAATGAAACGCATAAAACAACCCGGAATCTTCCATTGAAGTTTTTTGGATTTCAAATCCCACATCTAGACTTTAATTGCCTCAAACTCGTGCCCACTTAAAGCCCTTCATTTGTTGGCATGCATGAACACTTATGATGATTGCATAATGCATGATCAATGCTTTGCATGAATGCAATTTGCCGTAGGACAATTGGAATGAAAGATACTTGATCAAGCTTTCCGAGACAAAGTTTGGTACATTACAAAATATTCAATATGAAATTTCCATTTTAAGTACAATGTAGGTTTCTTATCCAATAACAACTTGGACTACCGACTCTTCTCTTGTTGAATGAATTTCTTTTATTATGAGCAAGATGTCATGGTCTCTTGTTCTTAATCAAGCATCTTTTACTCCGATTGTAGTTTGGCAAATCCTACAAATGCACGTGAATGCAGAATGCTGAAAAAGGAGCAAGAAAATAAGAAAACAAGGAAAATGAGTTAGTAACCATAAGAAAATTAAGTAATAATTGAAAATTAAAAAAAGTCAATGCCCCTTCTTATTCCCTATTAACAAAACCTTTTATTTTCCAAAAAATCTAAAAGGACAAAAATGCCCTTGGGGCGGGTGGCCTATTTATTGAGAGTAAAAGAGGTTACTCTCTCTACCGTCTTTATTTTTGAAAAACAAGAAGTAAGGGTAAGAGATGTTCCTTATGTGTACCAACTTATATGCTGGCTTGGTCCACTCATACCTAGAAGGTTCCCAATTTTGACCCGGCAAGGTGTCATTGGGTGGAGGTTTCTCGCACAACCTGTACGGGGACCTGGTTGGTCCCACGAAGGCTCGCTTATTATACCTCCCAAAAACTACTCAAGGCGGCAAAAATGCGAAAAGCAAGATGCAATCTAAGTGACGTGTGTGAAGGAACAACCTACCATTACCCTTAAACTAAACCCGACAGACCTAGTAACTAACCACAACAGAAACCAAGAGAAACAACACAAGATAGGGGTGAAGCAAACAGATATATATACATGGAAAGCGGTAAAGAAGCAAAACAAAACAAAACTGAAAAGCAAGCAACCATTTTATTAAACCCTAGATCTTGATTAGACTAAGTGAGGCCTGACTCTCTAATGTCCCCAGTGGAGTCGCCAAGCTGTACGAAACGTTCGGGTCCGGGGAACCCTGCCGAAACAACTTTATGAAAGGGAGTCGCCACTAATCTTTTTTCTAGGTGTGATTAGTCACCTAATGACCTCCTAAGCCTAGTTACATCCAAAGCTCGACAATCGACCCACTAAACTTAAAGTCTGGTCTTACAAGCTAAGCCTATGTTCGGGAGTCTGTTACATTTGGGGAAGGATCAGCACCCCCAAATACCCGTCAAACGACGATACCTCTAGTCTAAACTAAATCTAATGGGTCTAACACTAAACGGTTGCTTTTATCTTTGATTATCAGAAAGGATTATAAAAGAAAAAGAAAAATCATTTTTAAACAATATCGAAAATTCGAAGAATGTGACCAAACGACCGTCGATCAATTCCGTTTGCAATTCTCTTTCACTGTTTGTTCTCTTGTTGATCCTTTTCTCTTCGAAAAAGAAATTTTGAAAATGTTATGACAAGACCTTTTTTTTTGTTCTTAAAGTATTTTGTCTTGCTTCGAAAAAAACTTCCATTTCAGTCTTCCTAGACATGGTGAGAAAATCTTTTTTTCTTATTGTTTTGGAAAACCTTTTCCATCGTTTATTGAATATTCTAACCTTGAAACTAAGTTCGATTGGAATTTGAAATTTTCTGTTTAAATCTTAAAACACTTGATTACCAATTTTAGTTCATCTTTTTTTGGCCAAAAAGTCTACTTATTTTATTGCTAACCATTAAAACCCATCGATTACATTCACTAATCCCCTAAGATCTAGACAGAAAGAGAAAAGACAAATTCTCAAAAAACTAGACCAAAAGGTACCAGCACTCAAGTCTTGATCGGAGGAGCAAGCAAGCCGTCTTTGTCCAGGATGAACACCAGGGATGATGGAGGTCTGGAAATCCGCCATCCATACACATCCCCTGCTTAGAGTTTGTATCAATCCAATCTGCTACTCTGTTAGCGTCCCTGCGAATCCATCTAACCTTGCTTTCCTGGAAGGAGCCAAGCAAAAACTTGATTTCCTGCACTTCAACATCAATTTCCCATATGCTCTTCTGACTACTTCCCACCACTACATTACAGAGCTCCTCAGAGTCAACCTCAAAGTGAGCTCTTGGGATATCCATAGACTTGGCCAAGATAACAGCTTCTTTCAAAGCGATTGCCTCCACCTGTAGGGCCGAGGTACCAATGATAACTCTATCCAAACCATGAACAATTTGTGCTCTGTGATCTCTAGCCACAACCCCTATACCAGCACTCTCATCGTCAGCATTAAAAGCACCTGGAGGTGGCTGCCACACATCATTTTTCCCAGAATTCTTCAGATTTTGAGGCTTACCCCAACTCTTCTCACCGCACTATTGTATTTATTAACCGCCATTCTTGCTTTGTGAATACCAGTTGTTGGATTCAAGGGAGCTCTTTGAAAGATATACTCACACCTAAGTTTCCAAACAATCCAAAGGGAAAAGCAAAGAACATGCCAACTGTTAGGATTCACACTGGCATTCCTTTGGTCATCGTGAGTTACCTTCCATAGCCAGTTATCAAGGCTGGTGATTTCACCAATATTAATCTTGTAATCCAACATTCCAAACCAGAAGGCAGCTGTCCATTCACACTGCAAAAGTAAGTGCTCCACAGTTTATGGGTATTTGCCACAGATTTGAGACAAGTTGTTATCAGCCAATCTTCTCATGTGCAAATTATCTCCCGTAGCCAAAGCATTAGAACAAGCTCTCCATAAGAAGTGCTTAATTTTTGGGGGGATAGTCAATCCCCAAATGAACTTCCAAAATTTCTCCCCAATTCTATAAGATAAGGATGGATTCCCACAGTTTATATTACCATTAAGATTACTCAACAGTTTATACCCAGTGATCGGTCGTCAGCAAATCATAAAAATAAAATCCCAACAATTACTAACTAAAGATAGCTAGGCCAAGTAGGGGTCGATCCCACAGAGAGATAGGTTATTGTTCTTTTTCTTAAAACAAACAAATAAAATAAAGAAGGTTTTGAAAGTAGAATTAAATCAAATCAAACTAGTAATTAAAACTATCTAAGAAAGCAATCATGAAAATTAAAGAAAACAATTAATTAAGAAGCAGAAAATAAATTGAGAAAATAATTAAGAGAAACCTCCAACATAGAATTAATATCCCTCTTGACAATAATAACACAGATCATTCATATCTAAAGATTATGAAAACAATGGATAGCTTGAAGAAAAACTTGAACTAGAAGAGAAAAAGAAGAAGAGAAAATCATTTAGATATTGTGTGTATGTGATTTATGTTACAGGAGGTGGTTATTTATAGTGGAAATAACCCTAGAAAATCCAATTCTAAGTAGGAAAGGAGTCTAAGACGTTTTTGAGTCTACCTTAGAGTCTAAGTTAGATTAAAAGTCTTCCTAGAGTAGAATCCAAATTAAAATAGGATCCTGAAATTTTGCTGAATTCGTGCAGGAACTTCGACGTCATTTTTTAGCTTGAAGATGGCAGAACTGGATCTTAGACTTCAAAGGAAGGTTGTAGATCTCGGAGTTAGCTTTCCAACGCCTACTCACGGGCCTAAAACGAAGGTTTGAGCAGAAAGTTATGAGTTTTCTATCGAGACTGCGCTGAATCCTAATCATGTTGGGATTAGAATCGGGAATCTACGGGATTTTGGATATTTCCTTGAATATAGGAGTCATTAATTGGGATTTTAATTCCAATTAATGATTTATATGGGCTGAGTATTTTCCATATAAAATATCCAAAATTCATTAGCTTCCGGGCTTCTTCATGGCTTGTCTTCAATCCTTCGCAATTAAAGCTCCATTCTTCAATTCTTGCTCTTGAAATTATTCTTCAATGGTCTTCAAATTTTCAAATTGTCTTCAAGAAATCTTTAAACACGAACTTCGAATCTCCAAATCTATACTCAAAATTACTTTGCTCATATCTGTGTAAAAAGTCATCAAAATAGCTCCAAAAGTAGTGAAAATTATCAAATTATCAATTTCACATCTCATAAAGACTCAAAACACAAATATTAACAAAATAACATATATTTAAGCATAAATTGGTCCAAAAACATAATAAAATAGCCATAAAAATAGGGTTGTTTTTGACTCGAACATATTTTCCCCCACACTTGAACTTTGCTAGTCCCTTAGCAAATCAATGTGTAAGTTAATCAAAAACCAATTTGTCAAGAAATCAATTTGAATTCATTCATACATCAAAGAACCAATTGAATCATGAAATCAAAATAACAAAGAATAATAATACTTTAATCCAAGGATCAAGAAAGAACACGCATCATCATTCTTAAGTAGCCATAATCAAAGTAGCTTTAATCACTTACCATTCTTCACATTCTATAACTACTTCTTTCTATAAGCTCATGTTTTCATCTCTTTCTCCATTACTCAAAAGATTACAATGTCGTGAATATAAATCAAGGGTCATTGTGGGTTATAATAGATTTTCAAGGGTAATTGTTTTTAGAAAATTGAGGTTACTAACCTCGAAGTGTTCATGATTTGGGGTTACTAACTCCCATTTTTTAGGCTACTAGCACTCTAGAAGGACTCCTTCTTTTATTTTTTTCAGAGGGTCAATATTTCTATAATTCCATGTCTCTTATCCTCTTTCCAAGGGTTACTAACTCCTTTTGTTTAAGAAAAGAGTGACAACAATGGATTTTTTTTATTTATTTACAGAAATACCTCTTCTCCTCTATCATGAAAAACACTTCTTTTTATGAAAACAATATTTTTTTTTAATTAACCTTTATATAAGTAGTCCCCCACACTTATTCTTAACATATATCCATGACATACTTTCTCAATCATAATTTCAATCAAGATTGAACATAAGTTCTAGAAATAGATAATCATAGAAGCAATTAATAAATAAGATCATATCACATACTTCAATTATACCTAATTCTAAGAAATCAAACAACATGCTATAACTCAATCAATAATCAAACATTATTAAAATTCTAAGCATTCATCAATCATAATCAAATCAATTAATCAAAATATGCATGAAAATTCAAAAGCTCGAAATTTTCAAACCTTTTGATTGCAAAAATCATTTTCTTTTTCGAAAATCAATTTTTCAAAAATTTGGGAAACTAAAATCAAGTAAAAAATAATCAAGTTCTATCCTAGGTTCTCATGCAAACAAGGACTATCATATGACTCAATTATTCAAGTAATAACCCTATCAAGTATTCACCCCCCCACACTTAAAAGACACATTGTCCTCAATGTAAAAACAACCAAACAATGCATGCAATATCATCTCACCAAAAATAAAGAGTTAGGGTTCATGAAAACATACCTGGATGGCGTTGAAGATAATTTACGCAATCATAAAAGACAATAGAAAATTAAAGTGATACGAAAATAAAACTAGATAGTTCATTAATGAAACTTGAAAATTAAAGACATAAGATAAAGGAAATTGAAAATTAAAGCATAAATTAAATAACTAATCCTAAGATGCATAAAAATAAATCTTAAATCTAAAAACAAGAAACTTAAAATTGAAAAACTAAACCTAAATTGGTTTATGAATAGCCTTCTTCAATAATTTGAAGAGGTCATCCAAATTCCCAATTATGTTGTTAAAAACATCTCTTAAGCTAGTAATTTGATCACTTATTCCGAACAAGGAAAGAGTGAAGCTCTTCCTCATTCTCATTTTCTTGATTACTTTATATAATAATCAAATCCTATTCTTAAAGGGTTTTAGTTAGAGTAAAAAGGTAGAAACATACCTGGACTAGGAATTCATTACCTTGTAGGAGGAGGTCATCTATCTCCTTGTGCAATTGGGAAGTATAATCCTATGTAGAATAGGACTATGGTGCAAGGAAAAATAGCAGCTCACTTGGCATTTGCGGGTTGCTTGAGATGCCGCCATATGGCCTATCGTTTGGAGGCAACAGTGGGCCTCATGCGCGCTGCTTTCACGCAGTCACGGAAGCAGCTGCCTAACGGAAGCAGCTAGGTGCTGCTGTTGGGGCGTAGCCATCGGCCTGTTGGCGCGCCCGATGTGCTGCTGCCTTGCCTCGCGAGGCAGCTTGATCGCTAGGCGCTGGTGGTGCGGAAGTGCTGGAGTGTCGGGGCGCTTCGCGGAGCGGCCTTGTGTTGCTCGCTTAGGCTCCCCTGTTGCGGCAGCAGCCCTGTTGCGCATCAACAAGTCGCCTTATGCAGCAACAACAACACGCCTGAGGTGCTGATGAAGGCTCACTTGGCTTGAGCCTCGGCCTCAACAATAGTAGCTTGGCAGCAATGGTGCAACATGGTTTACTCCATCCATGAATTTTTTCAATAAAGAAAAATTCATTAATTCCTATCAAGCAAAATCAAAGAAAAATTAGTGTATAAATTAAAAATAATAATTAAAATTAGAATTAATTATGCAAAGAAATAAAATTGGGTTGCCTCCCAACAAGCGCTTGTTTAAAGTCATTAGCTCGACTCCTTTTCTTCCTCTCCCTTTGTTAGGGTGGATCATACCACTTCAAAGCATAAAGCAAATATGATGAGATTGGAAGAATATGAGCACAAAAATATGAAAGATAAAAGAAGAGATAAGGAAAGAAATAACCAATTTTGTTGAGGGCGACTCCATGAATAGCTAGGAATGACAATGCCATCTTTGCTGCCGTGATTGGTTGATGCAATGGGTGCTTTCGGCATTCTTGATTGGCATTACTATCTTCGTGCCTTTGGAAAGTGTCCTCGTCTTGGCAAATCTTCTTGTCCTCCAGAAAGAATTGATCCATAGATATCCTTTCCACGTTTTTGATATCTTCAAAGCATTCAGACTCAAGAAGTTTGTTGATTCCCAAGAAATCTTGATCTTCATGTTCCAAAAGCTGTTTGTCAACAGAATTCAACACGATTGTGTCTTTTGGCTTGAGATGTCCGAGTTGCTCATCATCTGGTGGCTCTTCTTTGGGCTTGACAAGTCTTGGAGGAGAAGGTGGAGGGATGTCCATTTTGATATCTTCTTCCGATGTCATTGATTCTTCTAAAGGAATGTTTACCTCCAACTTTCGAAGTGGATCGAGCTGATTTTCTTCACAGCATGTCTTCTTTTCTGCTATCTCTTCAGGCGTTAGGACTTCTGCTTCCTTGATTTCTTCTTCATTTAGGCTCCTTGTAAGTACCAATTCAAGTTCATCTTCATGGTGAAGTGATTAAACTTGTTCAGAACAAACTTCGATGGCATCAATGGCACAGATAGAATGAATCTCAGCAGGAGATTTCATGGCTTCATAAATATTGAATTCAATGAGTTTCCCATCAAATTCCATGCTGAGTTTTCCATCGTGGACTTCATATTTTGTTCTGGCTGTGGCAAGAAAAGGTCTTCCTAGCAGCAACGACAATTGAGGTAGATGAAGGTCATCTTCACTCATCTTCAGGACATAGAAATCTGCAGGAAAAACAAAATCTCCAATCTACACTAAAACATCTTCAACTAAACCCTCGGGTTTAATGTTAGTTCTATCATTAAATTGTATAGTCAGATCAGTTTTAGTCACAGGTTCAATTTTCAATTGTGAATAGACAGAATAAGGCATGATGTTAATTGGAGATCCAAATTCACACATGGCATTTTCTATCTTATTCTTTCCTATTTTACAAGGAATAGAAAAAGATCCTATATCATGGCATTTATGATGTAATTTTCTCTGATATGTAGCAGATTAATTCTCATTCATGCAAGCATATTTTTCAGAAAACTTACTCTTAGTCATGCATAATTCTTTGAGAAAGTTCGCGTACCTGGGTCTTTTGACAACTTTATCAAGCAATGGAATATTTACCTCTATATTCCGTAGTGAATTGAGTTGCATTGCAAACCTTTGAGGGAATGGTATTGGATCATACTTCTCTCGCATCTCTTCCATCCATTCTTCTTCTACTTGAATTTGAGCAGCGGTTGCTGGTGAAGTGCGCTGACTCTTCTTGTTCTTGGTCGAAAGCTCCTTTCTTCTTGGCGATTGAATGTTGAGTACGGCATCTGGTGGTGGTGCAGCAGAGAAAACAGGTGCTGGAGGTGATATCGGCAGTGGAAGTGGGACATTAGGTGACTCCGTTTTTCGCGTATTCCACTGTTGAGCTCCTTCAATTGAATTAATATGTCCTTGAGGTATACATGAAGAGCTCTGAAAAGAAGCTTGCTGGATACTCATGAAATCGGCAAACATCTTTGCTAGACTTCCGCATTAAACAGTTAACTCTTTCAACTCCTTGCGGATTTCTAAGATCTCTGACTCCTTAGTGGTGTCAGCTCCATTAGTTGTGCTAAATTGGTGGATGTTCTCAGTCATGGTATTGAGCAGCTTCCTTGCCTCTTCAGGAGTTTTAAGTGTTAGGCTTCCTCCACTAGCAGCATCAATATGTATTCGATCTTCAAAGAGAAGCCCATCATAGAAGTTCTGAATCAGCAGTGCTTCACTTAGGTTGTGGTAAGGGCAACCTGCGCAGATTTGGTTGTATCTCTCCCAGTATTGGTGCCACTTCTCTTCAGGTAGTTGTTGACAGGATGAAATTTTCTTTCTCTTCAGGTAGTTGGCCTCTGGAAAGTATTTGTACAGGAACACTGTCTCCATCTCCTTCCAAGAAGTTATGGATTTTGATGGCGGAGTCAAGAACCAACTTCTTGATTTTCCTTCCAACGTTAAAGGAAAAGTTCGAAGTTTCGCTTGTTCTTCAGGCATCCCAGAGGTCGCAGCGCACCATATAAAGAAATTTTGTAAGTGCTCATGAGGATTTTCATGAGACTCTCCTTGAAAGGTTGGCAGCATGCAGATCACTCCAGAATTCAGCTTATATGACGTATCTATGGCTGGATAGTCAATGCAGAGTGGTGATAATTCACAGTTAAAATTAAGCTCTCGTAACAAACGTTGTTGCTCCATTGGATTTTTCCTACAAAACAGAGATGATCAAGTGCAGATCGAATATAGAAAAAGAAAAAGAAAAAGAAAATAATACACAATCTCCCCGGCAACGGCGCCAAAATTTATGATCGGTCGTAAGCAAATCATAGAAATAAAATCCCAACAATACTAACTAAAGATAGCTAGGGCAAGTATAGGGGTCGATCCCACAAAGAGATAGGTTATTGTTCTTTTTCTTAAAACAAACAAATAAAATAAAGAAGGTTTTGAAAGTAGAATTAAATCAAATCAAACTAGTAATTAAAACTATCTAAGAAAGCAATCAAGAAAATTAAAGAAAACAATTAATTAAGAAGTAGAAAATAAATTGAGAAAATAATTAAGAGAAACCTCCAACATAGAGTTAATATCCCTCTTGACAATAATAACACGGATCATTGATATCTAAAGATTATGAAAACAATGGATAGCTTGCTTGGAATTTAATCCTAAATTACCTTAATTAGATAAATCTCTTGATCCAGTGTGAATTATCCCTTTTATTCTTTAAACAATTACCTCTTGATCCAATGTGATAATTACTCAAGAATAAAGCATTAACATCTAGTAATTTACAAGCACAATGGGCAATTAAAAATTGGTCAAAGATTCTTAAATCCCTTGGAAGGAAGATCCTTCGCTTCCAATTGCTACCAAACAATTAAATCCGAAGATCCTTCAAGATTTAATTTAGCTAATGCTACTTAATTTATCAAGAAAGTGCATGCTTCAATCTATCAAAACAAGCAACATAGAATTCATGCAGAGATATTAAGAAATACCCTATTAATTTTCATATAAAAGCACAAAATCTCACCATGATATAAGTCAAGAGATCAATTAAATTCTACATTGGAGAAAAGAAAAGGATTACTCACTCATGAATTGAGTGAGCATCCAAAGAATAAGAAGAAAACTTATAGGACTTGAAGGCGAAATCCTCCTCTTGAGTAACCTAGGGTTGCCGCCCCTCTCTATGCAAAGAGAGGGTGCGGCACCCTAGCCCTAAAACTAGAAGAAAAACTAGAACTGGAAGAGAAAAAGAAGAAGAGAAAATTATCTAGATATTGTGTGTATGTGATTTGTGTTACAGGAGGTGGCTATTTATAGTGGAAATAACCCTAGAAAATCCAATTCTAAGTTGGAAAGGAGTCTAGGACGTGTTTGAGTCTAACTTAGAGTCTAAGTTAGATTAAAAGTCTTCCTAGAGTAGAATCCAAGTTAAAATAGGATCCTGAAATTTTGCTGAATTCGTGCAGGGTCTTCAACGTCATTTTTGGGCTTGAAGATGGCAGAACTGGGTCTTAGACTTCAAAGGAAAGTTGTAGGTCTCGGAGTTAGCTTTCCAACGCCTACTCACGGGTCTAAAACGGAGGTCTGAGCAGAAAGTTATAATTTTTCTACTGAGACTGCGCTGAATCCTAATCCTGTTAGGATTAGAATCGAGAATCTACGAGATTTTGGATATTTCCTTGAATATAGGGGTCATTAATTGGGATTTTAATTCCAATTAATGATTTATATGGGCTGAGTATTTTCCATATAAAATATCCAAAATTCCTTAGCTTCCGTGCTTCTTCATGGCTTGTCTTCAATCCTTCGCAATTAAAGCTCCATTCTTCAATTCTTGCTCTTGAAATTATTCTTCAATGGTCTTGAAATCTTCAAATTGTCTTCAAGAAATCTTCAAACACGAACTTCGAATCTCCAAATCTATACTCAAAATTACTTTGCTCATATCTGTGTAAAAAGTCATCAAAATAGCTCCAAAAGTAGTGAAAATTATCAAATTATCAATTTCACATCTCATAAAGACTCAAAACACAAATATTAACAAAATAACATATATTTAAGCATAAATTGGTCCAAAAACATAATAAAATAGCCATAAAAATAGGGTTATTTTTGGCTCGATCACCCAGCTCTAACCGAATACTCACCATTTTTCTCTGAAGGCCAGATCAATTTATCAGGCAATTGAGATATTCTGATAGGCATTTGGTGCCACATCAGCTAGGAGATTAAAAGGGACCGGGAAATTCTCAGCCTTCTTAAACCATTTGTCGTGCCAGATCTCAATGTTCTCCCCATTCCCAACAAGCCACCAACATTCTTCCTTGAGGAAATCTCTACCATCCAGCAAACTTGCCCACACCCATGAGGCTCTGGGTCCTTTAGATGCTTGCATCAAACTATTATTGGTGAAATACTTCTGTTTAAGGATCTGAGCCCAAAGGCTGTTTGGATTCTGCATCAGTCTCCAGCATTGTTTCCCCAACATAGCTCTATTGAAAGTTTCAAAGTCCTTGAAACCTATACCACTAGTTAAAAACTCCCAACTTTTCCAGTGTATTCTAGTTTCCTCCGCCTTTTGGCCCCACCAGAATCTGGCTATGACACTATTCATCTCACTGCAAAGACCTTTTGGAAACTTGAAAGATAGCCATAGTATAAATAGGAATGGCGCAAGCCACTGCCTTAATAAGAATTTCTCTGCCACCTTGGGATAGATGCTTTTGTTTCCAGCTTTGCAACTTCTCCATGATTCTCTCTTTAAGATAATATAGTGCTTGCTTCTTTGATCTTCCCCATAGAAATCTAATGCCAAGATAGACTCCAGGATTATCTTCTGCTTTTACACCGAGCTCATTAGCTAATTCCTCTTTTAACTCCTTAGAGGCATTAGCACTGCAAACGAGGCAAGACTTGTTAAGATTAATATACTGCCTTGAAGCAGCACCATATTCCAAGAGAATGTTCTTCAAAGCTCTAACATTTCTCATTATTCCAGAGAAAAAAAGAAGTGAGTCGTCTGTAAAAAGTAAGTGTGAGATCGTCAGGCCACTTCTACTAATCTTAATCCCTTCAAAGACTTTGTTGTCCACTGCCTTTATCAAGTTTCTTGACTGAACATCAGCAATAAGGAGAAATAGAAAGGGGGACAGAGGGTCTCCATGTCTAATCCCTCTAGTAGGCAGGAAAGACTAACTGATCGGTCGTCAGCAATCATAAAAATAATCCCCACAAAATCCTAACTAAGTAGATAGGGCAAGCAGGGGCCGATCCCACAGAGAAGGGGAATAGACTTTATCCAAAGATGCAATCCTAAAAAAAAAAATCTCTCAAAAGTTTTGCGTAAAACATGGGATTGAAAAGATTAATAAAAAAGAAAGCAATTAAACAATTAAGCTAAAAACAAAGTAAAGTAAATTAAATCTAAATCTATGGCAATTAATACAGAAAACAATGATAAGAAAGCATACTTCTATTCCAATGGTAGAAAACAATCAAATTAATGGATCCTCGATTTAAAAGATGAATTCAATATTAAATCCTTGATGATAACTGGCCTAGGGAAACCCTAACATGCTATTTGGTAAAATCTCGGTTAAGAATTATTTTACCCTTTTATTTCTTAACCAATCAATTACCAGTTAAGCCTTAAAGATTTGCTAGGAAACAAAGCATTAAGAGTAACTATAATATTAGTTCTTTCACACATGCTTAACAAGTAAAACCATACAACAATCAAATAAATCTAATCACTGGCATGCTAAACCAATTGCCGCGACGTCAATCGTCATCAATTTGCTACCACACAATCAAACTCATGTGTTAACAGTCTTGTTCGATTTAACAGAAGATCTCTCAAATTATCTCTTTAGTGGCCACAATAAATCAATAAAAATCAAGATCGTGTAATAAAATAGAGTTTAACACATTATCTATCAAAAACAAAATATCAAATTATAAGCACAAAAATCTCACCATCATCGATTGATTGAATTCACCAAAGGATAAGAAGCATTAAGAATTTAGCTACTCATGGATTTTCCAAATCCATGAGAGGCTTAAAAAAACTTACAAGACCTTGGGGCGAAATTTTCCTCTTGAATACCCTAGGGTTGCCGCCCCTCTCTATGCAAAGAGAGGGTGGCGGCACCCCAGCCCTAAAACTAGAAGAAAAACTAGAACTAGAAGAGAAAAAGAAGAAGATAAAATTATGTGTATGTGGTATGTGATTTGTCTTACATAAGGTGGCTATTTATAGTGGAAATAACCCTTGAAACTCTAATTCTAAGTAGGATAGGAGTCTAGGACGGTTTAGAGGCTGACTTGGTCTCCAAGTTGGCTTAAATGTCTTCCTAGAACCAAAATTCTAGTCAAAATAGGATCCTGAAAAATTCTGGATTCGTGCAGGAACTTCAACGGTGATGTTGGGCTTAAAGATGGCAGAACTGGGTCTTAGACTTCAAAGTAAAGTTATAGCTCTCGGAGTTAGCTTTCCAATGCCTACTCATGAGCCTAAAACGAACATCTGAGCAGAAAGTTATGGCCTTTTTACCGAGACTGCGCTGAATCCTAATCATGTTAGGACTAGTAGCGGGAATATGCGGGAATTGAATATTTGCTTGGATATAGGCAGCACAAATTGGGATTTTAACTCCAATTGTGGGCTTATATGGGCTGAGTATTATCCCATATAAAATATCCAAAATTCCTTAGCTTCCGGGCTTATTCATGATTTGTCTTCAATTCTTCGCAATTTAAGCTACAATCTTCAATAGTCTTCAAATCTTCAAATTATCTTCAATAAGTCTTCAAACACGAACTTCGAATCTCCAAATCCATACTCAAAATTGCTAAGTCCATATTTGAGTAAAAAGTCATCAAAATAGCTCCAAAAAGAGTGAAAAACTACAAGTTTCCACTTTTCTTCTCTTCAAGACCTAAAAACACAAATACTTATAAATTATGGTTAAATTCCACATAAAAACACCAAAAAGCATAGAAAAATGATCATAAAAATAGGGTCTTTTTTGGCTCGATCATAATTCCCCCACACTAAATCTTTGCTAGTCCCTAGCAAACTAGTACAGAAAAACTAAGAAAACAAAAACAAAGACTAATGCAAATAAAGATTCCACTTTCGTAGGTGTACGGCGACACTTAGCATGTGATGCAAGCCTTTAAACCAATGTATGTCTACACTGGAGGAGTTATAGTCTCCTGAGGGTTTACTTAACTAGGACGATACCCACAAACATATTTAAAACTAGACTCGATAGACTCATGGGTTAGTATGAAAAACAGAACAAAATTTGTACAAATCTATGTTTAAATCTATTCTTTTCAAAAATAAATTTTTTATACATACACATATCAAGGATTAATGCAATCATGAAATCAAAATAACAAAGAATAATACGAGCACTTAATTCAAAAGATCAAGAAATAGCAAGCATCTTTATTCTTAAGTAACCATAATTAAAGTAGTTCTAATCACTTACCATTCATCACATCCAATAACTACTTCTTTCCATAAGCTTATGTCTTCATCTTTATCTCCATTACTCAAAGGAATGCATATCATGGATACAAATCAAGGGTTTTCGTGGGTTATAATAGATTTTCAAAGGGTAATTAGGGTTTTAGAAAATTGAGGTTACTAACTCCCATTTTTGAGGCTACTAGCACTCTAGAAGGACTCCTCCTTTTTTATTTTTTCCAGAGGGACAATATTTCTGCAATTCCATGCCTCTTATCCTCTTTCCAAGGGTTACTAACTCCTTTTGTTTAAGAAAAGAGTGACAACATTGGATTAATTTTTTTTTAATGCAGAAATACCTCTTCTCCTCTTGCATGAAAACTTTTCTTTTTAAGAAAACAATTTTTTTAACTACCCTTTTATATAAGTAGTCCCCCACACTTGTTCTTGACATATCCATAACATACTTTCATAATTGTAATTTCAATAAAAATTAAACACAAGTTCTAGAAATAGATAATCATAGAAGCAATAAATAATAAGATCACATCACAAACTTCAATTATACCTAATTCTAAGAAATAAGATAACATGCTATAAATCAATCAATCAAATAAAGTATCCTTAAAAATTCTAAGCATTCATCAATCATAATCAAATCAATCACTTAATATATGCATGAAAAATTCAAAATTGTGCAAAATTTTCGAACCATTTCATGGATTTCTATGCATGTAGACTCTCCATTAGACTCTCTCCCCCACACTTAAAAGACACATTGTCCTCAATGTGAATGCACATGTGTGTGTTGTGTCCCTCATAAGTGTGATGACTAAGTAGATTAGCTAACGAAATACTTGACTCACAAAGAAAGTGTCGACCCAATCAAGCAATTCAACCAATTCAAAGCATCAATCATAGCAATTATAGCATATAAGTCATCATTAAGATCCAAATCAAAGCATAGAAAACATAGAAAAGAAATACAAACAACTAATTCAATCAAGGAATAGGCAATCAATCAAAGCAAAACAATGCAAGGGAAAAGTAAATAGAGATGAGTTTAAGAAAGCTTATCTATTTATGTGGCACAAGCTAGAGGTGGCATGGCGTGGATGGCTGGTGGTTCGGTGCATCGTTAGCCTGAGATGGCTCGGGCATGGCCGACTGAGCTAGCTAGGTTGGCTCGATCATAATTTGGCTAGGTTAGCTCGATCAAAAACCGAGCTAGTTAGGTTGGCTTTTGGCTATCCCCTTTGGTGCGTTGGCTTCCATCCTTTGCTCCTCTCCTTTAAAAAAAAAAACTCCAATTGTTCGACTTGTTTCCTTAATTTGAAATCTTAAAAAGAAAAAGAAAAACAAAAACAAAAACAAAATTAAAAAGAAAATTAGCATGTTAGTGAATTCTTGAGTTGCCTCCAAAGCAGCGCCTTTCTTTAATGTCTTTGGCTAGACCTTCCTTCATCTCCCTTTGTTAGGGTGGATCATAGCACTTCAAAGCATAAAGCAAATATGATGAGATTGGAATAATATGAGCACAAAAATATGAAGGTAAAAAGAAGAGATAAGGAAAGAAATCACCAATTTTGCTGAGGGCGACTCCATGAATAGCTAAGAATGACAACGCCATCTTTGTTGCCGTGAGAGGTTGATGCAATGGATGCTTTCGGCATTGATTAGCATTGTTCTCATCTCGCCTTTGGAAAGTGTCCTTGTGTTGGCAAATCTTCTTATCCTCCAAAAAGAATTGATCCATGTTGATCTCCTCAAAGTAGTAAGACTCAAGAAGCTTGTGGATTCCCAAGAAATCTCGATCTTCATGTTCCAAGAGTTGATTATCAACAAGATTCAACACACTTAATTCTTTCAGCTTAAGATATCCGAGTTGCTCATCTTCTGGTGGCTCTTCTATGGGCTCTGCGAAATTTGGGGTGTCCATCTTGATATCTTCTTTCGATGCCTCTGATTCTTCTTACTCAATCTTGGGGACTTCCATTGGTAAAGCTTTAATGTTGCTTGGTTCAGATTGGACAGGTTCTTCCCATGATGATGTTGCCTCGACCGGTGCTTCCTTTGCGCTTTTGGCTACCTCTTCTTCAATTATCGCCTTTTGCTCCTTAAGAGTTTTCAAAAAGAAAAACTCACTATCCAGATGACTTCCACCACTGGCTATTTCTATCTGGTACATATCAGAAGGTTCTAAACTTAAATAGAATCTCCCAATAAGGATGTGCTCCGAAAGCCCATGTTTTGGGTGGCGGTCGCATAATTTGTTGAATCTCTCCCAATATTGGTGCAAACGCTCTTATGGTAGTTGCTCGTAATCGTCAATTTGTTCTTGGTCGTGGATCATTCGCAATTTTGCTTCTTGCTCCGTAAGAATTTCTTGCTCTCCACTAGCGGCATCAATTGTGGCTCGATCTGAGTAAGACAACCCATCGTAGAAAATTGGGAGTAACTCCGCAGGTACATCATGGTAAATGTAGAACCGGCATAATACATTGTATCTTTTCAAATACTGGTACCACGTTTCACAAGGCAGTTGTTGAAGAGAAAGAATCTCCTCTTGAGCAAAACACCCCATTGATTTTCGCTCCATCGAATCTTTTTCTAGAAAATAAAAACTAAAAAAAATAGTAATAAAAGTTCTTAAACAAAAATTAAAGGCAGAAAAATAAAGGAAAATTTTTTTTCTTTTTAAAAACGCAAAAACAAGAAAAAAAATTTCGCAAAACCGAAATTTTTTTTATATCGCAATTTTTTTTTCAAAAACGCAAAGAAGAGAAGAAAAAAGAAAAAAGAATTTTTTTAAAAAAATTAAAAACGCAAAGACCAAGAGAAAATTGCCAGGATTAGTCTTTTCCTTCCATCCCCGGCAACGGCGCCAAAATTTATGATCGGTCGTCAGCAATCATAAAAATAATCCCCACAAAATCCTAACTAAGTAAATAGGGCAAGAGGGGTCGACCCCACAGAGAAGGGGAATAGACTTTATCCAAAGATGCAATCCTAAAAAAAAAAATCTCTCAAAAGTTTTGCATAAAACAGGGGATTGGAAATATTAATCAAAAAAGAAAGCAATTAAACAATTAAGCTAAAAACAAAGCAAAGTAAATTAAATCTAAATTTATGGCAGTTAATAAAGAAAACAATAATAAGAAAGCGTACTTCTTCTCCAATGGTAGAAAACAATCAAATTAATTATGGATCCTCGATTTAAAAGATGAATTCAATATTAAATCCTTGATGATAACTGGCCTAGGGAAACCCTAACATGCTATTTAGTAAAATCTCGGTTAAGAATTATTTTACCCTTTTATTTCTTAACTAATCAATTACCGGTTAAGCCTAAAAGATTTGCTAGGAAACAAAGCATTAAGAGCAACTATAATATTAGTTCTTTCACACATGCTTAACAAGTAAAACCATACAACAATCAAATAAATCTGATCACTGGCATGCTAAACCCATTGCCGCGACGTCAATCGTCATCAATTTGCTACCAAACAATCAAACTCATGTGTAACAGTCTTGTTCGATTTAACAGAAGATCTCTCAAATTATCTCTTTAGTGGCCACAATAAATCAATAAAAATCAAGATCGTGTAATAAAACAGAGTTTAACACACTATCTATCAAAAACAAAATATCAAATTATAAGTACAAAAATCTCACCATCATCAATTGATTGAATTCACCAAAGGATAAGAAGTATTAAGAATTTAGCTACTCATGGATTTTCACTTACAAGACCTTGGGGCGAAATCCTCCTCTTGAATAACCTAGGGTTGCCGCCCCTTTCTATGCAAAGAGAGGGTGGCGGCACCCCAATCCTAAAACTAGAAGAAAAACTAAAACTAGAAGAAAAAAAAGAAGAAGAGAAAATTATGTGTATGTGGTATGTGATTTGTGTTACATAGGGTGGCTATTTATAGTGAAAATAACCCTAGAAACTCCAATTCTAAGTAGGATAGGAGTCTAGGACGGTTTAGAGGCTGACTTGGTCTCCAAGTTGGCTTAAATGTCTTCCTAGAACCAAAATTCTAATCAAAATAGGATCCTGAAAAATTCTGGATTCGTGCAGGTACTTCGACGGCTATTTTGGGCTTGAAGATTGCAGAACTGGCTCTTGGACTTAAAGGAAAGTTATAGATCTCGGAGTTAGCTTTCCAACGCCTACTCACGTGCCTAAAACGGACATCTGAGCAGAAAGTTATAGCCTTTTTACCGAGACTGCGCTAAATCCTAATCCTATTAGGACTAGTAGCGGGAATATGCAGGAATTGGATATTTGCTTGGATATAGGCGGCACAAATTGTGATTTTAACTCCAATTGTGGGCTTATATGGGCTGAGTGTTATCCCATATAAAATATCCAAAATTCCTTAGCTTCCGGGCTTATTCATGGCTTATCTTCAATCCTTCGCACTTTAAGTTCCAATCTTCAATTCTTGCCTCTTGAGATAATTCTTCAATAGTCTTCAAATCTTCAAATTATCTTCAATAAGTCTTCAAACACGAACTTCGAATCTCCAAATCCATACTCAAAATTGCTAAGTCCATATTTGAGTTAAAAGTCATCAAAATAGCTCCAAAAAGAGTGAAAAACTACAAGTTTCCACTTTTCTTCTCTTCAAGACCTAAAAACACAAATACTTATAAATTATGGTTAAATTCCACATAAAAACACCAAAAAGCATAGAAAAATGATCATAAAAATAAGGTCTTTTTTGGCTCGATCACTTAGTTTCTTTACCATTGATGAGAAGGGAAAAAGAGACTGTGGAAACACATTGCATAACCGAGCGAATCCACTTATGATGAAATCCCATTTTCTTCATCACCCATGTCAGGAAGCCCCAATCTACTCTATCATAGGCTTTGTTAAGATCCAGCTTCAATGCAGCATCCACCTTTCTCCCCTTCTTCTTTAATTTGAATGCATGGAACACTTCATTCGCAACAATGATGTTATCATGTATCAGCCTATTAGCAACAAATGCATTCTGTTGAGGTGATATGATCACATCAAGAATCCCTCTCAATCTATTAGCTAGAGTCTTTGCAATTATTTTGTAGGCATAATTGCATAGGCTGATGGGTCTGTATTGACCCACTTCTTTAGGATTTTTTACTTTGGGAATCAATACAATGAAAGTCTGATTCAATTCATTCAGCATGTAGCCACTTCTAAAGAAACCCAATGCTGCTTTGGTGACAGCATCTCCAACAATGTCCCAAAACTGTTGGAAAAATAGGCCATTGTAAACGTCAGGTCCAGGGGCTTTGTGGATACCCATCTCGAAAGCAGCTAGTTTGATCTCTTCTTCCTCAAAAGGCCTTATAAGATCTCTATTCATATCTTTTGAGATTATGATAGGCACTTTGTCCAGAATTGATCTATTGTCCGCTAGTCCTTCCGCAGTAAAGAGGCTTTTGAAATGATCAACAAACTTCCTCTTCATTCTCCACCCAGTCATCTTCACCAATTTTGATCCGCAAGATCCTATTTCTCTGCCTCCTTTGTATAGTTGATTGTTGAAAAAACTAGTATTGTTGTCCTCATACTTTAGCCAGCTAATGCGGCTTCTCTGAAACCAGTACTGTTCTTCTTGGGCCCAGATTTGGTCTAAGTCAGTAGACAGTTTTGAAGCCATAGCAATATTATCAGGACTCATTCCTTCATTCTGAATTTTTCCAAGTTGCCCTAGCAAACCATCAATCAATCGTCTATTATTGGGAAAGGTGGTCTTACTCCATCTAATTAGGCTATCTCTGCTATGCTGCAATTTCTTGACCAATTGAAAACTGTAGGATCCTTCCACCTGATAACCCCACCCATCATTAGCCACAGCACCACACTCTTCATGCTCCGCCCACATAGCCTCAAATCGGAACATCTTCTTGGATTTCATGTCTTTCTGATTCGTATCAAGCAAAATAGGTGCATGATCCGATCCAATCAGAGGAAGGTTTATGGGCTTTAGCTTTCGAATTCTGTTCAAACATTCTCCAGTGGCTAGAGCTCTGTCTAACCTTTCTCTAATAGAGGTTGAATCTCTTATATTCCTCCATGTGAACTTTACACCTTCACTGGGAATTTCCATAAGATTACTGAAGAAACATAAGTCCTAAAAGCTTTGAATATTTCTTCTAGCTTTGAACCGGCCACCATCTTTCTCTTCTTGACTCAAAACTTCATTGAAGTCACAAATACAAATCAGGGGTCCATTGAACACATTTAAAATGGCGCTCCAACTTCTCTAAAAGACAATTCTTTCTTCGAACGTCGGAGGGCCATAGACCCAAAACATAGAAGCCTGCTTCCCAGAAGAATTTTCTACTACCCCCATTTCAATCACATTCTTTGAGCTATCTCTAACATTGACCGTCACAGAATCTCTCCACCATAAAGCTAATCCACCACTCAAGCCCTCAGGATTCACAAACACCAACCATCAAAATTAAATCTTCTTCGAACTTTTTCCAGTATCACCTCTTTATTCTTCGTTTCCATTAAAAACACCATATCATGGTCGTATTTCTTAATATTATCGTTGAGAGCCCTAATTGTCAAGGCCGGCCCCAAACCTTGACAATTCCAACTAAAGTTCCTCATAGTTGCGGAGTGGCTGTTGCAGGACAGCCACCAGAACCTTTAGAGATCTCCTCACCCAAAGCCACTGAGATTGGAACATCTATCAAAGCATTGCAGTTACTAGGAGCATACTTCCTATACACCCATTTCCTTCTGCCTTTGCCCGTTTTTTCAGTGTGTATGACACCAGTACCAGCCACAAAAGAATCAGTAGGATCAGGATGTTGGAAAGGGACTATCTGCCTTTCAGCCATACAATCGCTTATCTCCGCTATTTTAGGGTCAGGTTTCAATCTCTTCCACTCCCCCTGCTCTGCCTCAGACTCAATCTCAAGGCGTTTTAAGTTGAGCCTCCGAAACACATTAGACAGATTGAGCATGGATTGAAATATTTTAGACGGGGATAAGTTAGGCTTGCTAACCTTTAATTCCTCAGCCCCATTAACCAGCTCCACTACCCTTGGGTTAGATCTCAACTCCTCTTTCTCAAAGGCCTCATTTGTTGCACGGCCCAAAAAGGAGACTAAGCCTGTAAAGATATTGACAATGGCCTTCTTTAAAGGTGATTCAGGTTTTTTTGCCCAACGATCTACGCTGGCTGGCTCAGCACACTCAGAGTTGTGTGACTAACCAAATCTGGAACCTTCTCGTGGATTGCGGCGCTAATCTCAATAGATTCCTTCCCCTTAGAACTCGGTCCCTTTTCACGCGCTTCCAGGAAATGAGATGCACGCGCCTCTTCTCTAATAAGATACCCTGGATTCCCCCGTTCTCCGGCGGCAACCAAGAGATTTCTGGCTTTGTCTCCGGATTTTTCTTCCAGTTCGAAGGTGAGGCCCGTACGAATTTCTTTCTTCCTGAGTCACTTTTTGAAGTTTACAAAACTTGCTACTATGGCCAAGCCAACCACAGTTGAAGCAGAATTCCGGCAACTTTTCATATTTGAATTCTGCCCAGTCGCGATTCCTATCTCCTCTTGGATACAAGAACCCAACCAGAAGGGGCTTTTTCGTATCCAACAAGACCCGAAACCTGAGAAAACCCCTCTTCATTCCACTGCTTATTCTAGGTTCTTCCACATCCACCACTGTACCCAATGTACCGCCTATCTTCTCACCGTTGGTTTTAGTCAATAACTCCCTAGGAAGATTGTGGACTTGCACCCAAAAGAGAATACCTTTAAATTCTATATTGTTGGCCGATGTAAGAGGAGGCCAAACTTTCAGATTCAAACAGTGCCCCATTATTGACCATGGGCTATCCTCTAGAGCTTTCCTCATGATAGCTTCCGACGAGAAAGCAATGCTGTAGATATTCAACCCTACATCTCCGATGATCGGCGCATCTACCTCCGTCCACATATTTCGCAGGATCGCTTTAACCCACGTTCTGTTAAGAGCTCTATCAACTACAATCTTGCCCACCAGTATCCATTCCTCTTCTATATTGGAATGGTTCCCCTACGGTTCAAGCTCAATAACACAGTCACCCATAACTAGCAGAAGATCACAGAAAATGGATGGAAACACAAAACACAAAGCAAAAGGGGAAATGCGAAGAATAGAACGAAAAATGCAGAAACGAACATAACAAAATAGGTGAAGAAAAAATTATGGAAATGGAGAAGAATTAAAGCAAATTGAAGCCCATGCAAGGAAAGGGAAAAATGAATCAATCGGACAACCAAAAATTGAAAATGGAAGAGCAGAAACCAAGGCAATGCAATTGCACGGACCCGTAAGAAAATCAACAAAATGAAACAAGACATGTTAACACAGTTGAATAGACGTAGCCAAAGAAACAAAGAAATCGATGAAGAAGCGGAAAAAAAAGAGGAAAAAGGAAGGAAAGAAAATTATTAGCAAGAAGAGAAGAAAAACTGAGAAGAGCAAGTGAGAGAGGGAAATAAAAGCAAACCTTAGAGGAAAGAAAAAACCCACAAATTTGAAAGTCTAACTGGGACACGTGGGGCGGGATACGTGGGGCATCAGGGAGAAATCCAGCACAGCTGCATAGGTAAGAACAACAACATAAGGCTTGGTTAAATGACCCAAAAACCAAATAAAAAAATGACGTGGACAATTTACAGCCATGTAAACTAACCTATAAGAGTAAATGTACTATAAAAATTGTATTCTCCATTCAATTTCTAAAATCATATGAAAGAACTGTGATTAGGAAGCAACATATCGCCTACCTTAGTATCCTAATAATAACCCTAAGTCGTCGGGGCATAAGATGTTAGATTGAATAAGTTGCTTCTACCTTTTCTTTTTCTTGATTCTCCCATGTTATTGTATGTCTTACAATATCCAAGTAATAAAGGTGAAAATATATATATTAATTAATGGGAAAATTCCACTTGAGTGTTTTGGAACACAAAAAAATCAATGTTTGGTGGCATATGTGAAAAGAATCAACTTTTGGTGTAATAGATGTATTCATCCCTTTTAAGTGTAATGGACATTTTTTGTAAAAAGACAAAATACCCACTTATCTTATCAGTTTTTCTACTTCGTTCCCTTTCTTTTCTCAATTTCACAACCGGACAGCAAAACTTTCACCATTGATTTCGCTGCTCCAAATTTTATAGATATAAGAAAATCAAAATTCAATTGTTGGGGATTTTCTTTAGAAACAATTGTAGGCCCATCGGGATAAATTCCATGCTAATCTTCTTGTTGGCATCTTGTTTATAAAGTTTTTCTATTGATTGGTTTGTATCAGAAGGCACCTTTGCCTCAAAATCCTCTTCTTGAGCGGTTACCACCGTATATCGTATACATTTTTCTTATATTTTTTAATGGAAAATTAGAGCTTTTTCAAAAGTTAAAACCATTTTATGAAAGTAAGAGATAAAATAGAAAGAGATGTATTTTTTTCAACAATTGGGGTGAATGTAGGTGAAGGCCAACGAGGAAGAGTGAGGCATCGTCAGAATTTGGTGGATTATTTTCGTCCTAAAAAATGATGAAGATTAGAGAAAAGAAAATAGTAAAACTATTAAGGGTGTTTTTGGCATTTTCTAAAAATTCTCATTACACTAAAAAATGATACCATTCCACCAAATAAGAATCATTACACCAAAAATTGATTTTTTTCACATATGCCACCAATCATTGATTTTTTTATATTCCAATACACTCAAGTGGAATTCTCCCTTGATTAATTACTTATCTTTACCTCAATACCCATTCACACTCTTCCACTCTGCATTATATATTCACGTCGCAATGGATATAACTATTGCCAAGGAAAAATCTTGACCAAAATTCCTAGCAAAAACATATAAATTAGGAAAACTTGTTCGTAGCAATTCACGAACTCTTCCAATTTACAAACATTTAGTCACGTAGCAATGGATAATACAGCCTCAATACTCCGAAATTAAGTACCGAAAAATAAGGAATCAATTCGATATATATATATATATATATTAATTTGCCACGTGTTTCACACGTATACATTATTAGAAATTTATGCCTTTAGCGACATATGTAAAATGTCGCAAAAGGGCCAAAATATGTCGCAGATTGGTATTTGCGACAAAAACTGCACGTCGCGAACCTGATCGTATCAGAGTGTGTCGCTAATGCTCAACTACGACGCCTATGTCGCAAATACTACGTTTTTGCGACTTTCTTTATGAAGTCGCAGTTGGCATTCATAATGTCGCAAATAGGGGTTACGCACGACGAATCTGCTCGTCGCAAGCCGTCGCAAAGTATGTCGCAATTGGTTATGCTATTTGTCGCGACATGTCGCAATTGAGAATAAGATTCATCGCAATTGTGTCATTTTCACGTCGCTGGTTATCGCATATAGGAAATATGCTTGTCGCAATTATGTGAAGCGTTGGTCGCAGTATGTCGCTGATAAATATATGTTTGTCGCGAATAACTCCTTAGTACGTTGCCAATTTTTTTATATTCGTCGCAATTATATATAATTATGTCGCAAATAAAAAGTGTGTGCGTCGTAAATGTTAGCATTAAAACACAGTGCTCACAACTTGTACAATTCACATATATCATAATAAAATCCATAAAAACCATACTGCATATGGTTTCATCAGAATACATAGACAATAAAACTAATTCATCAATAGCAAGGACACAAAATATATGTTTGTCCCATATCAATATCCAGCTCCAAATGACAAATTATATACCTGAAGCTATAAAATCAATGTTTCTAGCTATGATCAGGTATTAACCAACTTCAAAAGATAAAATATATACCTAAAGCTATTAAATCAATGTTTGTAGCTATGATCATGTGTCAAAAAGAATCTATAATGGTAACTAGCTAGTCTTAATAGCATCCAAACTAGCGCAAGTCTTCCATATCATCATCATCATCACCACCATCACAATCAACATTCCTTTCAATATCATTTTGTTGTGATGATGATGGGGGGTCTGCTATATTTGCTCTAGATGCACTATCCAAAGGACGATCGCCTAGAGAATTCAACATACCAGGCAGCAGAGAGGTGAGTATACCGGGAAGTGCTTCTGTTGCCCACTGCTTAAACAATTGTTTCATCTCATCAGATAGTTCAGCAGGTGCAGTGCTAGGAGAAGTGGAGGTCCTGCTTGAGGTTTGTTCGAGTATATCACCTTCTTTTTGAAGAGATCCAAAGCCATACAAGTGTGATCGATTTCGCTCCCCCATTGCACTTGCATATGCAACCGGATCAAATTCAACTTGATCCGAAGCTTGACCATGCATTTGATTCATAGCAGCATCGTATTTCTCCTACAATGATTTTCAAATTGTAAGAAGATCTCATTTGAAGTATGTTTATCAACATGAATTTGAACTAGTAAAATCAAAATAATCATTCATACTTACAGAGAATGATTGTGACTTTGGATCCACAAAGTTTCCTCCTTTTCTGGTATGAGTTTTATTAAAAACCTCTTTAAATGTTACTGTCCTTTTTTCCTTAGTTTGCTACGTTTATTGTTAGGAGCAAAAGAAGAATAATCATCAATATAATTCATCTGACTCTCGAATTCAAGATCTCTCACTCGCTCTTAATTAAGTTGGATGTGAATTAATCTAATAATAAACCATAATTAATTAAATTACCTAACCTAACTAGTATTATATTTAAAGTTCCTAATTGACAACGCTCCCTCACGTGCAAACAGGAATATGAAATGGTTAATATAGACTTACTAATCCTAATTAGCTAAGTGAAAGTGTAAAAAAATGTGCAAGGTTAAGAAATTAGATTAAAGAAAGTATAATTGCATTTTATATTATGCCTATGAAATGAAATGGGTGGGTGCGGGTGTGTTAGGTTATGAATCTCCAAGACATATGAAAATCGTTTTTACATTACATAAAATTTTCAGTAAAGTAACGTGATTACCCTTTTTTTTCTTGATTTTTGAAAAGAAAAAAAAAAGCTTTTTTTTACTCTTAAAATCAATCATGAAACAATCATAAAATCATGTACCCTCGTTTCCCAATTTTAAACTCCAAGACTTACGGCAAATTTCTGCTTCACTGCTCCTTTGTGATTAATTATGAACCCTTTTTGGAATAGCAGTAGCAGATTTGTAAGTTCAAAAAAGATGATATATGATGATTTGAGCCAGACCCAGAGAGGGAAAGGAAAGAAATTACACAGTTTTGAAGTTAGAAAACTTTGACTTATAGAAATGGAGAAAATCTTCCAAAAACAAACAAAACTATAATGCTTAGGTATACATTAAATATTAAACAATGGCAGCAGCTAGCATATGCCATTAGTTAATTTAAAAATTCAATATTTTTCTCTTATTTTTATCTTATTCTTAACTTAGTAAATAATTATTATTGAATAACTAACCTATATATATTTGAACATAGTACAGCCAGAGACAAGAACATAGTCCAGTACAATCAAAAGCAGAACAAAAAGCAACAGAACCTCAACATTGAATCCGCCCAGTCAAAAGCCACAATGACAGAAACCAACCAAGCACAAGCAGAACAACAGGGCAGAAAGGAAACTCTATGCAAAAAGAAGGGGTCAGGTCAGGTTAGGTGCAAACTGCAAAAAATGCATTTTTTTTGAAAGGCAATCAAATTATTATTAATGAAAGCAAAAGCTACAGACCAAATGTTCAAGAGCACCACTTGCAGCAAACTGAACATCAAAACAACAATTAAAAACCGCAACAAACAGCATTAAAAAGAAGCTAACAGGGATTGGATTTCCTATCTGCAATTGATAAAATGCAGGAATCAGTCTTTCTTTCTTTTTTTTTGGATGGATTTGCAGCAAATTAAGCTTAATTTCTTACTATGAAGCCTTTGAGATTGATGAATGGGTATTTAGTTCCATCCTTGTTCCTATCAAAAACAAGCTCTGCTAGTTGAGGCACGTAATGGCCTACAAGACAAGTAATAATAGAATAATAATCAATGATTATTTATAGAAAAAAAGAGAAAAACAGAGGGATTATATTTATAACCATGAAAATATAGTTTTACCAGCATAACTCTCTCCTGAGATGAAGAAATCATGAGTTTTGAACTGCGGAAATCTTTCAAACCAGTTCACCAGGAAACTGTAGGAACCCTTAGCTAAAAGTCAAGACAGAATGGTTAAGTGACTCTCTTGAGCCTATATATATTTAATGGTAAAAACTAACACAGACTATATATATAGACTATGAGAAAAGAAAATGACAGCAACAAATTAGAAAAGCATCAGAGATTACTCACAAAACTCAAGTGCATGCTGAGAAATCAAGTTAAAGTTATTATTAGTATTAATTTGTACAGATAAAGGACTCATTCACTAGTCATTATCTCTCACCAATTCCCATATCAAATTTTATGATCAAATTTCCAAGAACTAATACCAGCTACTATTATATCTCTAGGACTTGGACACAACTACTTTTTTTTTCTTTTTTTTTCAAATTTTCTTTATTGTGGCATTCAATTTCATTCATTCACTTGCCATCATAAATATTTTGGCAAATTTCTGCCGACCCCAGAGAGGGAAAGGAAAGAGAAACCCAAGTCTGAAACCCGACAGAGATGAAACCCGACAGAGATGAAAAAGAAATCAAAAGAAAAGAAAAAGAACAAAGAGACCCATACCTGAAACTTTCCGAGAGAAACCCGAACTGTTCGTCGCACCCTAACCGACGAATTTGGCCATGGTTTGGCCGAATTTGCAAAGAGGAGGAAGAGATGCCGTGAAATTTTGGCCGGAGACTTGGGTGGGGATGAGGTGCGGCGCTGAGAGTTGAAGACAAAAAAGAGTGAAAATGAGTTAGGCTTTAGGGTGAACTAGTGAAAGGGATTATTATGTTAGGGTTATTTTCTCACCTGCGACATACACTTATTCGCTTTTGCGACCCCGTGTACGTCGCAGTTGGATAAAATTTTTAACAAATTTTAAATAAAATTAATTGTATGTCGATCGACTGTCGTAAAGTATGTCGCATATATGTATCATTTTAACCCGTGTAAAAAATTACCATTTGCGACAAGAAAATGTATGTCGCATAGATTCCCGTGCACCAAAATTATTTCCCGCTAAGGCATTTGCGACTTCTAATGCGACAAACATCAATTTTATCGCAAGTATGTCGCAAGTATGTCGCTTATGCTGTCGCACTTGCCAAAAGTTGCATAGAATTTCCATAATCTTATGTCTGTCGTAAGTATGTCGCAAAGTTAGTCGCAGAAAGCACTTTATGCGACGTATTTGTATGTCGCAATTGTCGTACGTCGCTATAGGCATAGATTTCTAGTAGTGGTAGGATTGAAGTTTGTTGGAAATTGATTTTATTAAGTTACGTGTTGTGTAATATAATGTTTTTGTTAATTTTGAAAATATTAAATTTGTCCAAGTTCTTAAAAGTTATTGAGAATAAGCTCATCAATTTTTCCGTTATAAGTAAATTTTGTTAGCCATTTTTTTTGAAAGGCAAATTTAATTAATAACAAGACGAGTGATTAAGAATCACTACGTAAACATGAGCAATCATGAGATAATGCTACCCGCAAAAGGATAAAAAAAAGATACACCTGAACAACAACCGACGTACAAAACACCACGATAACAACTAACACCAGAAGCTAATCCTAAATCACTAAACCAATCCCAAGCACTCACCAATTAAATTGCATCAAAACAGTCACCACTAACCCATCAAAACAGACACCACTAACCCTCTTCCTCCATAGCCATTAATTAATTTTGTTAGCCATTTTATCAATAATAGAAGTTATTAGTTATTGAAACCTTACATATATTATAAAAAACTATACATGAACCAACAAATTCAGTAAATTTTCATTAGTTAACAATTTTATCAACATTGGATGATATCAAATTTATAACACACAGTTACTAAAACAACTATGTAGTTATGAAAAATGTTTTATACATACCAACAAATCCAATAACATCTGATGATAATTAATTTTGGAAACAATTTTATCAAGAAATGAGGTTATCAAATTTACAACACTTAGTTACTGAAAAAGTTATAACTGTTATGAAAAAAGTTATAACGGTTATGAAAAAATTTATATATGTATCAAAAAAATTTAAAACCATTCATTATATCATTTGTCATGTCACACCCCGACTCGGAATCGAGCACGGACAACCGCCACGATACCTTGTAATATGTGCCGCGCGTCACACGCACGCAAGGTCCCGCAAAGCATCAGTATCAAGGCCAAAACAAAGCAAAAATAATAAACAAAACAAGTAGCGAATTATGAAAATACACGATAACTCTCAAATACAGATAAGATGTAAAACATTGTTCCGAAATCCAAAAATCAACTACAGAGCCTCAGGCTCAAGTCCAACAAAGTAAACATCGAATCCAAGAGTATCGACTTAGCGAAAGCATAAACAAGTTTTGCCAATCAGACCAAATCCAAAATCAAAAGAGATAAAATAAACCAACGAATAAGTTACGACTGCCAGTGGAACCCGTACATAGTGAGTAGTACCTATACGAAACAAGCTGATCTCCTAAGCCATCGACTAGGCACAAAAAGGAAAGCTCGATTCTAGGATCCTGAAATCACAACAACCAAAGAGGGGTGAGTACAAAAATATGTACCCAGTGAGTGAGCCACCTTCAAAAGAGAACCAGAAGAGGGTGGGGTGTATTCACAATCAAAACAATTTATAAAAACAGTTTATTATAAAACCGGTCAATAATATCAAAACCAAGTATATAAATCTAGTTCCTCAGTTTAAAACAATGGGCTACCATCAAAACATATCTGAAGTGACCTTGACCCGAGTCAACCTCCGAAACTGTCAGGGGAATTTCCGTCATATCATAATGTCATTACAAAACCATCTCGTCCTCCTGACGTTGGCCTGGGTCCAGCATTGCATGGTAGCCGCAACACACCCAGTTTGGCTCTCCCATGCACACGCCAACAGCTAGCTTGCGTGTCGGGCCTAGAGCCAACGGACCATGTGGATCCTAACAATAACAATGGTCCGCCTAAATATATCTAAGTCTAGCTAGTATGCCACCGAAACAATCCATAGTACTCCCTGGATTGCGTCCAATCCACGAGTCCCCGTTTGCTTACTAAGAGCTTAAAAATCAATTTTAAAGATTGGTCATGCACCCAAAATTATTTAATAAAAATCATTTATAAAACAAATTGATAAAACATTAATAAAAACAATTTCCTCAATGGGTTCTCAGTTGAAGAAAGCCCACTCATAGTTCGGGGTCTCGTATACCCCCCAAGGTCCGTCCTCTGTGAGCCAAATCAAGCGTCCCGACCGGCGTCTCTATAGCCTAGTGGAGGGAATCAAAAATCAAAGTCATCAGTATTAAAACTCAATAAAAACAATGATAATAAAAATAAAGTATAATAAGATCCCAAAGACTCATAAATGTGCCTAACTAAAGCTTTATTTAATTTTGAAACGGTTCTAAGAGTTTAAAGCCTCTTTCCGTGACAAAATCGACATTTTCTAGCACTTAGGGGTAAAATCGTAATTATGACCATTCACAAAAGCCGACAATTTTTTTTACGAAGTCACTACAACATCTCCTTTACTCTAACGGTACAATTCATATGCTTAAATTGTTAATTAAAGCATCTAGGGGCAAAAATGGTAATTTTCCCACTAAGGGTAGGATGGTAATTTCACTTGTATTGACCCGTAACTATGCTTAATAATCAATTTTTCTCTTATGGGGACAATTTAGTCATTTTGGGGTCTAAATTAAACTTAGGGGTAAAATCATAATCTTTGAAATTTCGGGTCAATTTCGGTCCAGATCGGGTCAAACTGATTCAGACCGATCAAGCCAGCTCATGAGCCGATCGGCTCGAGCTGGCTGGCTCAAGTCGCAGCAGGCGTTGGCCTGCCGGAATCTGGAATATCCAGATTCTGGCAAACCCAAAAAATATATTTTTCATTTTTTTTATTAAATTTTCAGCACACATATTGCCATTTTTACACCATTCTTCATCAAAATATTATATTCCAACATACCCAATTCATTCCAAACTCAATATCAACTCCAAAACCATTAAAACCCAAATCAAAGCACTCAAATCACTTACCCAAAATGTAGTTCTTACTCCTCCTATCTTCCACAATGCAAATCTTCAATAAATATCAAAGAAATAATATCAACAACAACTCAAATACCATTAACAACAACTTATTAACCAAAACTAAATATCAAATCCTCACCACCAACTTGAATAATCTTCCAACCGGTAGCCCTCTTTTCCAAGCTTGCAAAAGTCACTTTTCTAACTCAATATCTTAAAATCTTGGTATGAAATGATCGAGGGAAGTGAGAGGATTCAAATGGTTGCTTTGCATGCTGATTTCATGGTCATTTGGTGATGGTTTGTGAAAGAGAGAGAGAGCGAGAGAGAGAGAGAGAGAGAGAGAGAGAGAGAGAAAATGATGTTCAAATTTTGTAATAGAAGGATGTACGGTTATTAAGGGAAATTTTGGGCCTTTATATACTTAATGTCAAATGGACAATTTTGCCCCCCTAAGTTATTCACCCAATTGATTAAGTTCTTCCAAATATTCATTTTCTCAATTTAGCCCTCAATCAAGATTCCTTACTCTAATTAAGCATTAACTCAATAAATTCCAAATTTAATTCTTGATAATATTATCTGTAATTTCTAATAAAATTACGATACTACATGTCAAATTATTCTGAGACACGACATTTGAGCGTTGGTTTCAAAAAAAACATTTGGAATGAGCGTTTTTTCAAGAACAATGTTTTGTGTTGAAACGCAAAAAATTGTGAAGTTAATTTTTTTTTCTTAAAAAAAAATTATTTGGTGAGCCTACTCAGTTCGAGACATGACATTTGAGAGTTTTATTTGTTCGCAAAACCATCTGAGCTGTACTAACTCCGAAGTACAACATCTGAGCGTTGGTTACCAAATAACGCATTCGGAATGAACATTTTCTCAAGAACAACAAAATCATGAGCTTACAAAATCGTGAAATTCAAGTGTTAGGTTTCGAAGAAATTTTTTTTTTTTGGGCAAGCCCACTTTTCAATGAGTTTATTCACTCTGAAACACAACACTTGAGGTTGGTTTTACAAATAATGTATTTGGAATGAGCATTTTCCAGAGAACAATGTTTTGCGCAGAAACATGTTAAATCGGGTTGTTGAGGTTTTAGACTTCTTAGAAAGCTTTTTTTGGCGAGTCCATTTTCCAGTAAATTCTATTCAAATGTAATGAAGGGAAACCTAATCTATACTAACTTTCAATATATTTCTATGTCATTTGGGTAGTTATTTTCATGCTCCAACCTAGAAATATTGATAATCACAATGTGAAAATTTAATAACCTCATTATGAAATTTCAATAACCTCCCTATGAAAATTTGATAACCATACTCTGAAATTTTGATAACCACAATATGAAATTTTGATAACCTCAGTGTGAAATTTTGATAATCTCCCTATGAAATTTTGATAATCATACTATAAAATTGGTAACTACACTATGAAAATTTTGATAACCACATCGTGAAATTTTGATAACCTGCCTATGAGAATGAAACTGTGATATCCTCTCTATGTAATTTTGATAATCTCTCCATAAAATTTTCATAACCTCCCTATGAAATTTTGTTAACGTCCCTAGGAAATTTTAATAAGCACAAATTTTGATAAATTCCCTACCTAGGAAATTTTGATAACCACAACATAAAATTTCGATAACTTTCGTATGAAATTTGTTAACCTCCCTAAGAAATTTTGATAACCTTTTTATGAAATTTTTGGTAATCTTAAAAAAGGTAAGAAAGGCCTAACCTCATTCTGAAGTGTTGTTGTTGCACGATAATGAATTAGTTGTTTTATTTGTTGGAATGTGCATGTGACATATTACTTCACAATCCTCAACCGCACAGTAAAAAAGAAAAGCAAAGTTATAAATAATAATAAGTATTTTTTTTTAAAATCTAATAAGTAAAATGTTTTATAAATAGAAAATAAAATTAAAATTATTATTAAAAAAATCAATTTGGTATGAATGCTTATGACGAACCATAACATCAGTTAGAGCTTTACACAAAAAAAAATCAATTAGAGCCAAGTGGTAGATTGGTAGAGTGGACTCTTAGGCCTAGTTTGACATTGAGGCTATAGTTTGGAAAAGCTTTGTCTGCAAAAAGTACTTTTAAGAAGTAGTTTTTAAAATTACAGCAGAAAAATGGAACTAATGTTTGGTATTGCGGTGAAAAAGTGTGGTAGAAGGAAAAGAATGTCTAAAAAGGATATCTTAGTTAGAGAAAAGAGAAAAATAATTAGAAGATTTTAGTCATTTAATATCCAAAAACACTTTTGAAATGCAAAACCACATATAGATTAGCTTTCCAAGTTGGCTTGGCTTTTGCGGTCAAAATTAGCTTTTGACATAAATCAAGATTTATTTGGCATTGCGTTTGGGGTGAAAAACAACATTTTTTTTATCTCCAAACGCAACACCGAATCAGGTGTTTATTTTAGTGGATAGGGTTCAATTTTTAATAGCATTATTTAAAAAAAAACATACAATTAAGTCTTTCTTACAGCAAAATAGACATGTCGAAGAGTAAAAAATAAATAAATGAAATACGATTTATGTCTTATTATAACAACAATATTTATCAATCGAATTCACACTGATTTTTCTTAGCTTCCATGGAAGTGCACATAGTCAATTACCCAAATAGAAAAATTATATAGCAATTAATTACTTAAAATACAAAATTTACCTTTGAACTTAATTTTGGTTTAATAAATTGGTGATTTTGTAAAAGTTGTTCCTTATAGCCACCCACGATTTAATTTAATTAAATAAATATAAATTATTAATAAAAAAATTTTAAATAATTTTGGGAAGTATATAATTATATGGATTTACAATATCTTTCCATATTTAATAAAAAAGTTTAATGACTAAAAAAGACAATGATTAAAAATTTATTATACTATAATATTAAGGGTATTTATGAAATTTCCCAATTAAGATTTTTGAGTTCGTGATTTTATATAGTAGTAAGATAAGATAAGATATATAGTTATTTATCCAAAAAAAAAAAAGATATATAGTTGATCGGTCGTCAGCAAATCATAAAAAAAAATCCCAACAATTCCTAACTAAAGATAGCTAGAGCAAGTATGGGTCGATCCCACAGAGAGATAGGTTATTGTTCTTTTTCTTAAAACAAATAAACAAAATAAAGAAGGTTTTGAAAGTAAAATTAAATCAAATCAAACTAATAATTAAAACTATCTAAGAAAGCAATCAAGAAAATTAAAGAAAACAATTAATCAGAAAGCAGAAGATAAATTGAGAAAATAATTAAGAGAACCCTCCAACATAGAATTAATCTTCCTCTTGACAACAACAACATGTATCATTGATATCTAAAAATTATGAAAACAATGGATAGCTTGCTTGGAATTGAATCCTAAATTACCTTAATTAGATAAAGATCTTGATCCAGTGTGAATTATCCCTTTTATTCTTTAAACAATTACCTCTTGATCCAGTGTGATAATTACTCAAGAATAAAGCATTAAGATCTAATAATTTACAAGCACAATGGGCAATTAAAAATTGGTCAAAGATTCTTAAATCCCTTGGAAGGAAGATCCTTCGCTTCCAATTGCTACCAAACAATTAAATCCGAAGATCGTTCAAAATTTTAATTTAGCTAATGCTACTTAATTTATCAAGAAAGTGCGCGCTTTAATCCATCAAAACAAGCAACATGGAATTCATGCAGAGATATTAAGAAATACCCTATTAATTTTCATATAAAAGCACAAAATCTCACCATGATATAAGTCAAGAGACCAATTAAATTCTACATTGGAGAAAAGAAAAAAAATTACTCACTCATGAATTGAGTGAGCATCCAAAGAATATGAAGAAAACTTATCTATGGATGGGAGGAAGAGGGGGGCAGCGGCTCCTAGGGCTTTCTCCTCCAAATCTTCAACAATTCTTCAAAATACAATCTCTAGATCTACATACATTAAAAACCTAGATCTAAGGTGGCTATTTATAGTGAAAATAACCCTAAAGACTCCAATTCTAAGTAGGATAGGACTCTAGGACATTTTTGGTGCTGACATGGTCTCCGTGTTAGCTTAAAAGTCTTCCTAGAGTTGAAATCCTAGTCAAAATAAGATCCTGGAATTTTCTGGAATCATGAAGGGACTTCGACGTCGTTTTTGGGCTTGAAGATGGCAGAACTGGGTCTTGGACATCAAAGGAAAATTGTAGATCTCGGAGTTAGCTTTCCAACGCCTACTCACGGGCCTAAAACGGACATCTGAGCAGACAGTTATGATTTTTCTACCAAGACTGCGCTGAATCCCAATCCTGTTAGGACTAGAAGCGGGAATATGCGGGAATTGGATATTTCATTGGATATAGGAGGCACAAATTGGGATTTTAATTCCAATTATGGGCTTATATGGGCTGAGTATGAACCCATATAAAATATCCAAAATTCCAAAGCTTCCGGGTTTCTTCATGGCTTGCCTTCAATCCTTCGCAATTAAGCTCCAATATTCAATTATTCCTTCTTGAAATAATTCTTCAATAGTCTTCAAATCTCCATATTATCTTCAATAAGTCTTCATACACAAAATTCGAATCTCCAAATCTATACTCAAAATTACTTTGCTCATATATGTGTAAAAGTCATAAAAATAGCTCCAAAAATAGTGAAAATTAACAAATTCTCAATTTCACATCTTATAAAGACTCAAAACACAAATATTAACAAAATAACATATATTTAAGCATAAATAGATCCAAAAACATATAAAATAGCCATAAAAATAGGGTTGTTTTTGTCTCGATCAAGTCCACATAATTTCCCTACTAAGAGGAACTAATAAAGCGGTTGGCAAGCTAATAAGACAACATCAAACAAGGTTTATGATGTTAGAAAGCTGAAAGCCCACATAATTTCACTTTGCGCAGAGGACGATTTAATTCCGCAAATTAGGGCTGAAGTGATTTTCCTAGTTTGAACCGAATTAAAATCCTCTCCCCCCGTTTTTTTGTGCCCCATTGTGCCCTATCAACCAAATTATGCCACGTGTCCCTAGTATTATACCTTATTTGTTTTCGAGTTTTAACAAATAGTATAAATCCCGATTAAAACCAAGTTTAGTCTCAAATTAACAACAAATAACTATATATAAGGGTTAGTCCTAAATTTTAACACATTCCTCGTAGGGTTTAAGAATGAAAATATAAAATTTAATTTAACTAGGTAAACAAGGAATAACATTAAAAACTGAAAAAGGACACGTGTCATCATTTGGTGGATGGGACACAGTGGTGCACAAAAAATGGGGGGAAAGCATGGTTTTTAAAACCGGGCCGGCACTAGAACCGGTGATGGTTCCGGTCGCCGGTTTGACCGGTCGGACCGGTTCAACCGCCGGTCCGGTTTGATAAGTATATTTTACGGAAATTGTTGGCATTTTACCTTTTAAATATTATATAAGGTATATACATATGACATAAAAACATTTGGTGTAGTGGTTTAAGTGTGTTTTTTGTTACCCACAAGGTTGTGGGTTCAAAACTCACCACCTTCAAAAAATTTTCCATTTTCCAAATTTTCTCAACTATCAAACCGGTTTTATCCGGTCAAATCCCGGTTCAACCGCTGGTCCAACCGGTTTTTGCCCGGTTGTTGATTATGTTGACTAACCGCGGGTCCCACCCCTTTAAGGACCGGACATGCCAACGGTTCCCGATTAAACCGGTCCGACCGGTCTGTCCGGTCCGGTTTTGAAAACAATGGGGGAAAAGATTTTTATCCGTTTGAACTAGTTTCAAATGACATATATAATCACCGTACCAGGTTCTCCATGAGGAAAGTAAAGATGCCTGTTGATCTTGTCTTGTAAGGTGCAATAGTTATAGTGGTCCATAGATAATGTCTTATGATGGATTTAGAGAGGTAAAGTGAATATGCTTTTAATCCAAGAATCAAAGCAAGAGCGGATAGAAGATGCGATGATTTGAAGTATTTGGGAAGTTGATCTTCCTTGCTTGAACAATTTTTGTTTAAGGAGATGGACTTTGAAGCCTCTAAGCAGTGGAAATTCAGAATCCCTCCAAAGGTTCAATGGTTTTTGTGGTTGTCTTCTACGAATAGAATTATTAATTAAGTGTATTTCAAATCAAAGGGATCACTTTAACTGATTCTCAAGGATTTTGCTCATGCTGTGTGGAGGTGGAGGAAGATGCAAATCATCTATTGTTTCTCTGTCTTTGGGTGTATGAATTCTGAATTGGTGAAACATTAGCTGGTGTATCTTTCTGCAATACTCCAAGGGAAGTAAATGGCGTGGCTGTTGCTTTAGTAAAGGCTGAGATAGGCAAAATGCAGTATTTGAAGTTTGGGGGTAATTGTTTAGTAGTTTTTTTTGATGTGTTGTTTAAGTGTTATTCTGTACTCCATCGTCTCATATTATCTGTCCATTTTGACCATATCACAAATATTAAAAAAGTTGTTTGAACACAAAATTTTACTATACTTTACAATACTACTCTCAATTTTACTTAACATTTGTTTCTCTTCCCATATTTAATAGAGGTAAAAATTAGTCAAAAGTATCTTGATTTTATTTAAATGGAACAGATAATTTGAGACAACAAAAAGTCCCAAAAAAAGACAAATAATACGGAACGGACTCGGAAGTAATATTTTGCAAGGCACTGTGGAGGTGATATGGTGCTATCCTTGTGAACTTTTTATTAATAAAAATCTGCTTATAAAAAAAAATTTTAAGTCATTGAAGGGAACTTCAAGACAACTGTTGACCAATTATAGCACTTCCAAGTTCATATAACTGCTACATATTAATATTTCTTCAAGTCAAATGACCTCAAGTAGGATAATTAACCATTATTTAGCGTGCATAAGACAAATTTTGAAACTATCATCTAATTTTAATTGAAAATTTAACAAGGTTGTTGGCTCTCCCCAAAACTAGTAATGAAGAGGAATTAGTTAAAATAAAACTAAAAATTTAAAATGGCAGGTATATATTTAAGCAACTTAATTATTTCCATGAACTGTTTATCCGGTAAGCATATGACAGCATCAGCACCCTCTCGAACAGCTAGCGTTGGATGAACAATCATGTTTTCAGGCATATATGCTTCGACATGTTCTAATATTTATCTCTTCTTACATTTTAAAACAAGAGGACTTCTAGTGGCTGATTAGAATAAACACAATTTTATCAATTTAATTTCCAGAGTAGGTAGAACAAAATACGTTTAATACTTCCAATATTAATTAATATAATGATTGCTCTCCACATATTAATTCTTCAGCTCAAGAACAACTTGCGCATATCTTTAATGAAAGAAAACAGCACCATCAAAGTCAATTCCTGCGGAGGACTCTCCAGACCCAAGGGGGTCAGGAATGCTGGCCAGAAATTATATACTTCCCTGTTTCATTATATCTCTCCAATTTAAACATTTCATCAATATAAAGAAAGTTAATTGATTCTGAAAATGCTATATATACAACTTCTACAATAATTTTCAAGGTTTACGCTTAACTTGAATTAACATATGCTTCTCTTTTTACATTTAATAAGAGTAGAAACTAATTACTATTGATTAAAGATTTGTTGGGACAAAAAAAGTTCAGAAAATGAACAGATGTAGTCGTAGGGAGGGTGTAAGTAATAGCTCTATTTTTTTTCAATGGAAATATATACAACTAATTATGGGAGGGGATGGCCCTTACCTCCTAGGTGAACTTTTTAAGTTTTAGCCATTAGGCCAAGATCTAAAGTACTTCAAGTAATAGCTCTTATAAAACTCAAAGTCAAACGTATATATATTAGGGTAAAGTTATTTGCATTATCATAAATCATACTACTTTGTTACACTACCTAATATCCAACGGTTGTTATTGAAATCAAGCTCATATCCAACGGTTATAAATGGTAGTGTACAAGAGTAGTGTGCCTAGGAGTAGTACGCATAGCCTTGTCCTATATATTAATAGAAGTTAGATAAACTATCACGTGCATATTTAAATGAAAAATAGACAAAATTATTGCATTACATTTTTAAGGTCAAAGACTCCTGCCTTAGGCTGTTCCTGAACTCTATATAAGCTGAACTTTCATTTGCATTGAGGAACTACACAACCAAAACTCACTCAGCTTCAGAGTTTCAAACAATGGCCACTAAAACAAAAGCCTTACCTATATTCCTCTCCCTCCTAGTCGTCCTGGCCCTGGTTGAGGTCTCTCATGGGAAGCTTGTAATCTATTGGGGCCAAGACAGCTCCGAAACATCCTTAAACGCAACCTGTAACTCAGGACTCTACGACCTCGTCAACATAGCCTTCCTCAACAAATTCGGTAGTGGCCGAACCCCTCAGCTCAACCTTGCAGGCCATTGCAACCCCGCAAATGGCGGTTGCAAATCTTTAAGCTCAGAAATTATAAACTGCCAAAAGAAAAAAATCAAGGTGCTGCTCTCCATTGGCGGTGGCATTGGCCAGTACTCTCTTGCTTCCACAGCTGACGCCAAGAAGTTTGCAGATTATCTGTATAACAACTTCCTGGGTGGCAAATCAACTTCAAGGCCATTCGGAACTGCCGTTTTGGATGGCATAGACTTTAAGGTAGAGCTTGGCTCAGCTCAACATTGGGATGATCTTGTACGCTTCTTGGCTGCATATAGTAAGCCAGGAAGAAGAATTTTCCTATCGGCTGCTCCTAAATGTTCTATCCCAGACAAATTCTTAGGGGCTGCCCTTAGAACTGGGCTTTTGGGTCATTTGTGGGTTCAGTTTTACAACAATCCCCAATGCCAATACAGACCAGGTGACACAAGCAAGATTATAGCTACATGGAAGCAGTGGGCTAGCATGAAGTGGACGACGAAGTTACTTTTGGGGATGCCGGCATCCAAAGCAGCAGGAAGTGGGTTTATCCCAGCTGGTGTGTTGATTAACCAAATCATGCCGGAGATCAAGAAAACACCAAAGTTTGGAGGTGTTATGCTTTGGAATCGGTTTTATGATAGGGCCAGTAATTATACTGCTGTCATTAGGAGTAGCGTTTAAATTCTTTAGTAACTTAATGAATAAGATTTAAGTACCGTATGGAGATATGAAGCAAGCAAACCCTGCCAAGCTGATTGGGGGGGCAAAGTTAGTACTAATAAGATTGCTTCTATGATTTCCTTCCTTCTTTTTGTTATTTGTATTTTCTACAATGGATTAGTGTGGCAATAAAAGGATGCGACGACTAGGGGTGTAACCGAGTCAACACTATTCGCAAGCTACTCGAGCTCGATTCGAAGAAAATTCGGATTCGACTCGATCATTATCGAGTCGAGCTCGAGCTCGAGTAGCTCGAGTAGTTAATCGAGCCGAGTTCGAGCTCTGTATTACTTGATTCGAAGCTCGACGAGTAGCTCGGTTACTGTAGCTCTAATATGTAGTAAAATTACTAAATTAGTCATAATTAAATAGTTTAAATGGTTTTCTTATTATGGGTATTTGTGTATTTTCATTAAATATGTTTTAAACCCTAAATTTCTTTTTCTCTTCTTTCCTGTTAGTACTGCCGCCCCCTTTTCATCTTTTCTCTTTTCTCTCTTCTCTCAAACGCTTCTCTCTCCAAGACCCAGAGCTTCCGCCATATACCACCAATGGAACTTGACCTTCAAAACCAACGGATGATGACTTGCCCAGTGTCAGGTTGAAGTTTCCTCCATAACTAACCAAGGTATGGTTTATCTTAGATGGATTTGTGTATATTCCTTGAACAAATACAATCTGTGACTAGTTTCTCATCACCTGAGATTATCTTTGGTTGTTTCAAAGTGATAATATTATTTGTATTGAAGTAATGGCTTCTTCATTGCTCAGGTACTAGTGGCTTTCGGCAAGGTGGTTTCTCTTCTAGCCTCGTCAATTTTGGGTATAATATGACTTAAGTTCAATTTCATATTTTCACCCAACTTTCTTTTAGCTGTGCTTTTTTTGATTTTTTTCTTTTGAAATTTAATTAGGTGTGAAGTAAAACTATACACAAGCAAGCAGAAGCAAAATGGCGAAGAGGATTTCTGCATTTTGTGAAGATTCTAGAAATTAGATCTGTTGTAAAATATTTGAAATTGGTTGTTTTCAGTTTGTGGGAGTGTGAGTCGAGCTTATTCGAGCAGCTCGATTAGGCTCGAGTTCGTTACCGAGTCGAGCTCGAGCTTCGAAAGTGAGGCTCGGTCGAGCTCGAGCCGAGTTTCGAGCTCGGATATTTGAGTCGAGCTCGAGCTCGAGTAGCTTACTACTCGACTCGGCTCGACTCGATTACACCCCTAGCGTTGACGTCTTCGGAGCTTGCTTGCATTTCGCGGCAATCTTGATCAGTTTTTCGTCTCTATGATAATTCTATTCTTGAAAAACGATTAATAAATATATCTAGCTTTCTATTTCACCCTGTTAAGTATCTAACCTAAAACCAATTTGCTATAGGTGGAGAGGCTTTTCATGTATATAAGGTACCCAGTCATGTCAAACATAACCAATGTGGGATATTACCACTTTAACACGCCCCCTCACGTGTAGCCCAGGACACAACACCCGAAACAGAACGGGCCTACACGTGGACAACCGAGTCTGAGGCGCAACAGGACAGAACTGAGCTCTGATACCATGTTAAGCATCCAACCTAAAACCAATTGGCTATAGGTGGAGAGACTTTTCATGTATATAAGGCACCCAATCATATCAAACATAACCAATGTGGGATATTACCACTTTAACACACCCCTTGAATACTTAAAGTGGACATTCGGCTCCTTTGGTGTTGACACATTAGTGAAGTCCTTCCTCCCTCTCATCAATGAATTCTTTTATTTATTTTATACATTATTTACAAATAAAAATTCATATTGGTTAAATTGTTGACCTTTTCTACACCTTACTCTTAAAATTATCCTCAAACTGCTATATGCTCAATCTTTGACTTTTCTATTGCAGACATTTGTTCAAAGTTGATTGGTTGGGAGAAAACCAATATATATTATTATATATTTAGAATTTCAAGTAATATTTATAAATAATATTTAGAACATTGAATTATAATCAAAGTAAAACTCCATTTCCTTTTTCGAGTAGATAATTATTTGAATAGACATTAGAATTTTATCAATATTTCCTTCCATTCAACTTTATTGCTATTACATAAAATAAAATTTTACTTAAATTTGAAATTACTCAGTTCCAATTATAAACCGAAAAAACCGACACGAATGCCCAGGGATAATATCTAGTTTGCTATTTATTTCATGTATCTTCATTATATATGTGGGCCTTAACTCCTAGTTATAGTTGACAATTTTTTTTTGTTATAATTATTTTAAAAATTTCTTTGATATATTATTTAAAAATTTTCTAACCAAAATTAAAAGCTCATTTCTCTTCATGTTTATACCTCAATTTACATTTGAGGGTAAATATGTCTTTGAACTTATAAAGTTAAGATGTTTGGCTAGGATTCAATCTAAAATCCTAAGCTTAGCAGAATTCAGTGCCACCTCAATTCTAAATCAGATAGGAAAAGGATTTATTTTCCTAATATTGGGCCGAATTTTAGTAAATAATTATCATTTTTCAATAATAATTGTTATTATTATTAAGTTCTTGATCATGTTCGATAAGAATTTAAATCATGTCATACGACCTTCAATTTCAGCAGAGATTTAATTCTTAAATGACGATCATATCTGATTATATGAAGAAGCATGAGATGTCATGTCTAAATTAGATATGTGGCATATCAAACATTATTTTACACTCTGACATTGTAGATGAGCCGCCCATACCATGTATTCAGTGGCTATCAGGTCAGGTCAAATACCAACTTTCACATATTTTTCAATTAAGGACAAAATGTCAAAGTTGATGAAATTATCTAAGGAGGAGTGGTGCGATTTCAACATGGAGCATACCATGATGATCCTTGAGCTCAACCAATCATGCTGGTCAAATTTCAGCTCAATCCGTCATAGTATGGAAAACTTTGTCATGATTTTCAATTAAGGACAGTTAGGGGAGAGAAGCCAATTTCAATGGCAAGAGTATGGCGATTTCGACTAAGAGTTTTCTTAATGTCTTATTAGGCTAATCACACATCCCTAGTGAAATCTGGGCTTAATCTGACTTCGTTTGTAACTTTTCCGTGGTTTTCAATTAAGGACACCTGATCGGAAAAGGTCAAATTCAATCACGACATGGCATCGTTTGCATCAAGCCATGTGTAGTGACCGAGTCGTTGAGCAATCACAAAATAAATCCCCACAAACCAATAACTAATAGCTAGGGCAAGTAGGGGTCGAATCCCACAGAGAAGGTGGAAACAAATTAAATCCAAATCACACTAAAGAAAGTCTTACCAAAGGGGATTTTTATGGGTTTTTCAAAATAGACAAATTAAACTAGAAAACAATAAAATAAAATAAAACTAAAGATTAAGAAAATAGTTTAAGAAAAACAATGGATTAAAAACATACTTCTTCTCCTTTAGGTAATTATTTTGATCAAATAAATCATGAATCAAGGACACAAGACATGAATTTGACTTAAATTGCAATCAATTGAGAATCATAAATTATTCCAAATCAATATATAGCCTAAGACATAGATATCAATTTTCATTGGAATAAAGTAATCCTCTTAATATCTTAAACAACTCCACTTGAATAATTGGTATAGGAACAGACGTAATGCTAATTCCAACATGCTAATAAGATTAATCCTTATCTCGCTAAAACTAACCTCTATTATTCTGATCTAGGTTTCACCCCTTCCTAGAATAAGCATTAAGATTATTCTTTGCCACATGCATGATAAATCAATACCAAACTCATCTACATCTATTACCATCCCGGCCTATAGATTTCAACAAGGTTTGATAATCCCATTGAACCTAGGACTCCTAAAATTACAACTGTCACTTGGACCAACATTGGCTTGACTCAAGCCAACTGAATCTAACTATAGCATTCATAAATCTCAAGATAAGTTGCGCACCAAATCAATCAAAATATGAACACATAAGATGAAGTACAGGGATAAGAAACATATTCAAACAGAAAAATCAAATTATTAAGAACAAAAGTCTCACCATAGATTCATTGATCAAAAATATCTAAGGAAAAGAAGTATAAGAGTTTACCTACTCATGGAGGCTGGAAAACTTACAAAGAAAATAGGAAGAGAAGAGGGACGCGGCGGCCTCCTCTCCAAAACCGCAAATCCTAAGTAAATTGTATCTATAACATTAAACCGCAAATCCTAGGATAAGAGGGTATATATACGGGGCTACCTAGTGTTTAATTTAGAGTTCTAGATGACTTAAACTAACCCTAGGGACGTTTTGGGCTGATCTCCATATCTTCAAGCTGACCCAAATAAGTTATATGGGCTCAATTGATCAAAAACGCAAGTCAGGCCCAAGACAGATTCTGTCCGCAGATTACAGGGGCATTTTCGTCCATGAAAACGTCAAATCTGGGCTTCGACCGAAACACAAAAGTTGTAGCTCTCGGAGTTAACTTTCCAACGCATAATCATACGCCTCATTTGGAGCTCTGGATCAAAAGTTATGACTGTTTTCCCGAACTGTCGCCAAATCTGTAAAGTATTGAAATAGCTTCAAGAGGAAGTGACATGGAAGGGTCGATGATGGCTGCTGGGCACGCGCGAGACAAGGACGCCGACTCCACCTGGGCGCCCACATGGTTGCCTTGAGCACCCATGTGGTTTGCTTGAGAACCTAGGTGGGCAGTGTCACGACTCCAGCTGGGTGCCCACATGGTTTGTCTGAAGACCCATGTGTTTCGCCTGATCACCCAGATGGGTTCTGTCATAGCTCATCACCTTGACATGTCTTCTTGCCTTGAACTTGTCTTTGCTCCTTTGCCTTGAAAACACCAAGCAATCAACTTTATGACTTTGATAAGCATAAAATTGACTCTTCAAGCTCTTCAATCACGAACATGATGGCTCCATTCTTCATCCAAAACTTCCTTGGAAAATATTTGGGTCATAAATCATCCAAAAAGGCTCTACAAAAGGTACAAAATTGATGATTTTGCACTTTTCTTCTTGTCAACACCTATGAACACAAATATAACCAATATAAGGCATAATCAAGCATAAAATACTCAAAAAGCATATGAAAAAGCTAATAAAAAGATGCATGATTTTGGTCTGATCATATTTCCCCCATACTTAAGCTTTGCTAGTCCCTAACAAACTAGTATTAAAAATCCTAAGAAAACAAAAGTTAGTCCTAAACTAAGCAATTTATTGATTCCACTTTCGTAGGTGTACGGCGGCACTTAGCTCGTGACGCAAGCCATTTCAACCTAAGACTGATAGAGGTACTTAGGAGGTGTGATGTCACCTGAGGGTTTTCTTAACTAGAACGACAGCCACAAACATTATGAAAACTTTGACTAGAAACATTAAACTTTAGAAAACATAGTATTTCTAACAAATTAAGAATTCAATCTACAGTTTCTAATCAAATGCAATATAAGTTAGAAAAAATACAAAGACCATAAGATTCAAATCAACTATGCACAAAATCACTCCAATCAATAATGTAAGGTCTAAGATCAACATACCTTTGATGATTTTGACAAGGAAAACTTACCATAAGCTTGTATTTACATCTATCTCCAAAGAAAAAGTAATATCATGGATATTCATCAAAAATAGAATGGGTTTAAAAATGGTGACTACATTTTAAGAAAACAAGGTTACTAACCTTAGAAGTGTTCATGATTTAGGGGTTACTAACTCCCTTTTTTTCTTTTGAGGTTACTAACACTCTTTTTTTTAGAGGGACAATACTTCTGCATTCCATGCCTCTAATCCTCTTTTAAGGTTACTAACCTTATTATTATTTTTATATATATATTAATTAAAGAGTGACAACTATGGAAAGATCAGAAGTATCTCTTCTCCTCTTTCATGAAAACACTTCTTTTAAAAGATTTTAGCTACCCTTCATACCCCTACACTTTGTCTTTGACATATCCATGACATACTTCTACACATGTATGCAAGATTCAACACAAGTTCTAGAAGTAATACACTTGTCAAACCATTTTTGGGTATGAAAAACCTTATAATTACACTTCTCAATCAAAGAATGGAATTATACATAAGAAAATTTGAAAAATATTTTCAATTGTATTTAAACTAAATTAGTATCACACAAGACTATACTCATGGAAATTAAATCAAAACTTATTAGAAATACAAAAAAAATTTCAATTTTCTTCAAAAATTTTGAAAAATTTATCTCTAGTCAATAAGATAAGAAAAATAGAAAAATAGGATCTTTCAAATAGACTAATTCCTCCCCCACACTTAAAAGACACATTGTCGTCAATGTGTGTTGTACTAGTAATTTGGCAAAAAATTCAATGATCTCTTTTGAAATTTTTGGAAAAGTAAGTGCAAAATGATAAATTTGACTTATAAAGAAGACCCAAAATTCTAGACAAATCAAATAATCATTCACTAGCAACCAAAACACAATAAGTGGGAAATCAAATTAATTGAATACATGTGAGATTAATTCACAAAGAAAGTCGAAGCTCAATCTTAGGAAATTAATTCAAACATATTATCAATCATAGCATCCAAACACTTAAATCTCATATAAGATCCAAAATAATCATAAGACAAATACAAATTAAAAACACAAATAATAAAATGCAAAAAATATAGGGTCCTAAGGATAAGAGTCATCGGCCTCTCCGTGGCCTCCTTTGGCCCATGTAGTCTCGCATGGTCTCCTTCATTTGTTCCATGTAAGCTCTCATTTCACTTCTATGTTGCCTCATCTCTCGAACCATAAGTTGTTGGAATTGTCTCATAGGTAGCTCTTGGAAATTCTCTTCATCAACTTCCAAGGGTGGTTAAACTTCCACATGTGGTTGTTCAAGTCCTTGCTCATAAGTCCTTCGATGTACATTATACCAATGTGCACGATTGGCAATGACTCGCCTCTTAATACCCAAATGACTCAAACAACTTACATTGATGACATTGCCTTCGTTGTTGAAGCGTAGCTCACCATCGACTTCAACTCCTTCATTACTTAAAATCTTGCTAATCAACAATGGAAAAACAAAGGTCTTATCATCATAGGTGGGTTTGACAACTTCCCACATCCTTGAGAGCAACAATCTAGCCATTGGTATTCCATCACAACGGCCTAATCCATGACAAAGTTTATCCACAACATAGAAGTCTTCAATGCGAAGCTTATGCTTATTACTACTCCTAGGAATGACATTATGATGTAGCAAATAACACACGAGTCTATCACTAGGTTCCATGTACTTGACCTTTACTTCCTTATTACCTTGGTTGTCCATACCAAGAGGAATGTTAAATCTTCTCAAAGCATCATTCATTTTCCATGTACTCTCGGTAGCGGTCTTTTGTTCTCCATCAACATAAGTGAAATAGAACATACTACCCTCATTATTCAAGCCAAGCAATTGACACAAATATTCCTCATCAACCACAATGTATTTACCATTCACCATTTTGTTGATGGTGTACTCATGTCCATCACGATCCTTGTCCATATTTGCATAAAATTGCTTCACCAAATCGGGGTAGTAGTATCCATCCACTTGAAGAAGTGACTCCCATCCTCTATTGACAAACAAGGGGCCAACTCCAAGTTCTTGATCAATGTTGGTTGGAAGTACTTTCTCTATGATGAAAGAGTTGTTATACCTTGCTCCATACCACTCTCGACAATCATTATCAACAAAAATTGGTGGCGGCACATCAAGGAATGATTGAGCGGCATTGTCTTCCTCATTTGGTGGGGCTTGTGACGTTGAAGCTCTTGTTCTCACTCTCCTTGACATTTTTTCGAACACTTGGTAGGCACTAGTTAACCTTGTAGGGTTTCTTGAAAAATTTCTCTTGAAGATCCAATGTAGCACTTCCCAATGCTCAAATACTCCTCAATCAACTCCAAAATGATCTCTTGTCTCCTTTCTAACCACTCCAAACAAAAATCCAAAGAAATCTACAACTTCTCCAAAACTTGAAAATTTGAAGAATTTGATGGAAAAGGTGTTGGATAATCTAATGGGTAAGTTTTTTGGGTGATAGAAAGATGAAAGAAATTATTTGTAAGTGATGAAGTAGTGAAATTGATGATTAAAGTGAGTGAATTTATGAACAAAGGTAATAGAAGAAAAATGAAATGGGTTTTGCGTTGGAGATGGGTGTTGGAGAATTGAAGATGAGTGATGGGTGGTATTTATAATGTGAGAATTTGGATGTGGCTGTTGGGAGTTGAGAGGCTCGGCTTGGCACTTGGATGGTCGGCACTGTCCTAGCTCAGTGTTCGGCATCTGGGTGCTCAAACTTTCTAGTTGGGGGTTCAGACAAACTGCCTAGGCGACCAGCTAGTCGGGCTCTATGCTGGTGCTGGCTTGGTGCAAGGCAACTGGGGGCTATGGCTTCCGAGGTGGGTGCACAGGCAATTTGCCTGGGGGCCATCTGGAATCGGGTTTTGGCTCCTTTGTGCTTCCCCTTGCATTTTTGCTTCCAAACTTACTTCCAACTTCAACTCTTACTATCATCCAAGCTTGTGCAAAAATTCCCAAAAATCTTTCAATCCAAGAACACTTATCTCTTACCAAAAATTCCACTTGATAACCATCAAAGAGGTACCTTAGGCTCTTATCACTTAAGATTCTATATGTATGATATGCATGAGATAGTATATACAATGATACACATGAAAAACAATTCAATTCAAGGAGTAAACAATTAATCTCAATATGCATCAATCAACAATGAAAACATATGAAATTAAATGGGAGTTAAGAAAGCTTCTCTATTTTTGCAAACATATGCTCCATTTGCTATCTTCACGTGTGCTTCCTCCACTTGTCTCCATTTGCTTGTAATGCTCCGCAATTTGAATCTACAAAGAAAATTCAAAACATGAAAATGCAAAATGATCTAAAACTAATAAAAATTAAAAAGAAGGATAGATGTTTGTTTCTTAGGTTGCCTCCCAAGTAGCGCCTTCATTTGTTGTCTTTGGCTAGACATCCTCGAGGACTCTTATTCTCCATGTGTGAAGGAATGTTGAGCGTGCTCCTTCAACAAGTCCACGATGATGTTGAGAGTGTCACTCATGGCTTTGAAAAGTTCAAGTATAGCTTCTTCGAATTTGAGTAACTTCTCTCGAGTTTCCTTCATATCCTTGTTGACATCTTCACGCGTGTTGATGGAAATTTCGCCTCTTTCTCCAAGCTTTGCCTTGTCTTTCTTCTTTGTCCAACTTGGAGGTGCAATTGCTTGAGTCAAAGCTTCCAATGCTTCGTATGCGTCTTCACAAGTACGATCGAACAAGGGTATGTCATTGATGCTATCCACAAGAATTTGATCATCAACTCCTAATCCTTGATAGAAATATTTGATCAAAATTCCTTGAGGTATGGCATGTTGAGGACAATCAGCGCAAAGTTTCTTGAATCTCTCCCAAGCTAGGTAAAAATTCTCATCCTTGCGTTGTCGAAAGCTTGCAATTCTTTGTCTCCCCTTTGCAATTTGCTCACTTGGCATGGTTGAAGATGCTTCACCTAACTCTTTCTTTACCCACTTTTCCACTACACAAACAAAATCATTAGTTTTCAAAGATAAATTAGATGAAATTTTAGGATGAATACCATCACCATCAAACTCCATTGTCAATGAACCATCGAAAACATCGATCTTGGTGTGAGAGGTCCTT
>AWUE01022385.1:0-32802 GCA_001974825.2 Corchorus olitorius
AGGCCCGACACGCCATATTTATTTACCGGTTCGGCGTGTGCATGGGAGAGCTAAATTGGGTGTGCTGCGGCCACCACGCAGTACCGGACCCAAGCTAACGTCAGGGGAACGGGCTTGTTTGGAAAAATAAGAAAAAATTATATTGTTACTAGTTATTTGATGATGACGAAAATGCCCCTGACGGTTCCGGAGGTTGACTCGGCCCAAGGTCACTCCGGATAGGTTTTATTGGCAGCCCATTTGTTTATGAAAATGATAAATGATTTCTTGTACCTGTTTTATTGCTAACCATGTTTTTTTTATAACTTGGTTTTCTTATCTGTTTTGGTTGTGAGTGCACCCCACCCTCTTCTGGTTCTCTTTTGAGGGTGGCTCACTCACTGGGTACATTCGTGTACTCACCCCTCAATTAATTGATGTGTTTTCAGGGTAGTTAGGGCACATCATTTCCTTTGACGGTCGAGTCAGTGGCGTAGGCTGTGATCCCTGGTGTTAGAGGTACTACTCACTACGAGATGGGTCCCACTGGCAGTGTTTTTCTCTCATGATATCTTTCGCTCCTTGTTTTCGATTTGCATCTACCCCGCTATTTTCTCTATTAGTACTTTATCTTCCGATTAAATTTTGGAGTCATTTTTTACTACTGTATTCGATTTTTGATAATTCCGCTTTAACTCTGATTTGAGAACAATTACTATTTTAAAATTATACTATATTTGTGTTTTCCCTGTTTTTATCTGGTATTGATGCTTCGTGGAACCTTGGTACGCGTGACCGGCCGGCACGTGTTTCGAGGTACCACGGCGGTTGTCCGTGCTCGTCTTCCGGGTCGGGGCGTGACAAAAAAATCAACGATTTGGGGGAAAAAAAAGAAGATGGTGAAAAGGATGGAAGCATGTCTATGGCCTATGGGAGAAAAGAGGAGGAAGAGAATCTGAAAGGGGGTTGAGGATCTGAAAGGAAGGAAATCAAGAACGAAGATACAACAAGGAGAAGAAAGATGAACAAACGTGAAAGTGTCAAATTTGCGTTTTGCGAAGGGGAGGCGACAAGGAGAATAGGAGATGTGAAAGGGTAACTGGGTAAGCAAGCAAACCCTAAACGATGTAGTTTCCAAAATTTTTGAATATAGCAGATTTCCCTCATTCTCAAAATTTTGAAAATATGTCTATAGTGCCAAATTTCCGTTGTTTGCAAAAGTGATTTTTTTTCTTTTTGAGAAGTTTGACTTCAATTCCATTTTTAATAAACTGTATAATCATTTTTTAGTACTATATAATCAATTTAGTTACTAATTTATTCTAAATATAAATAGTAAATAAAATTGTATAAAATAAAATATAAATACGTTTGAAGAAATTATTTTGGCACGAATTGGTCATGAATTTTGGCACGCTAATTAGCAACATTCCTGTCAAAAACTATTATAAAAAATTGTCACGGTATTTGGAACATGATTTTGAGATGTTCTTTGTCACGGTTCATTATTTGGCACGAGTATTGGAATGATTTTTCTTTATCGTGCCAATAACCATTCCAAACTATATACATATTTCTTGTTAGTTTATATGATAAATTTTATTTAATTATATGTATCAACCGTCAGATGTCACATTAGATACACAGATATCATCTTATCAGAATTACGTGTTGATTGTGTTTAGAATTTTCAAATTTATGGTTAAAAAAATTGGAACCCTCCATTAAGATTGGATTTAATTTTATATCAGCCACGTCTTACATCCAAACGAATTAAAACTTGGCAAAGATGATCTATTACACGATATTCACAAGATCAACGGTCTGATTATCTAAATTCAATTGTTTTATACAGCTCATAGTTAAAATCAAACGTATGAATGAAGTGAACTATACAATCAACTATAACTTAGAAAATATGAATCAATTTAATGGAAAACACATATTTTTAACCTTTAGAGCCATAATATAATAGGTAAATGTTAAATAATGAGCATGATTTCCATTTTGGAAAGTATTGGGATTACTGGACATTTGTTTAACAAAATAAAGCTAGTCAAAACAAAACAAGATTTGCCACGGATTTTGGTATGGAGTCCGAATTTGGCACGGAGTTTGGAACATACATGGGGAAAACTTATGCCAAACTCCGTTCCAAATCTAAATCACGTTTCGTGGTCTCAAACAACACGCTCCAAATTCCGTGCCAGATTGCAACGCTATTTGGCACCAGATCTAGATTTGAGACAGCCTTTGGCACCAATTACTCATTTCCGTGCCAAATTCAGAACCAATTTGGAACGTTATAATACTTATCGTGCCAATAACCAGTCCAAACTATATACATGTTTCTTGTTAATTATATGATAAAATTTACTTTAATTATATAATCCGACCGTCAGATGTCACACTAGATACACAAATATTATCTTATCAGAATTACGTGTTGATTGTGTTTAGAATTATCAAATTTATGGTTAAAAAAATTGGAACCCTCCATTAAGATTGAATTTATTTTTATATCAACCACATCTTATGATATCCAAACGGATAAAAACTTGGCAAATATGATCTATTACACGATATTCACAAGATCAACGGTCCGATTATCTAAATTCAATTATTTTATACAACTCATAATTAAAACAATCAGACGTATGAATGAAGTGAACTATACAATCAATTGTAACTTAGAAAATATGAATCAATTTAATGGAAACCACATATTTCCAACCTTTAGAGCTATAATATGATAGGTAAATGTTAAATAATGAGCATGATTTCCATTTTGGAAAGTATTGGGGATTATTGGACATTTGTTTAACAAAATAATGCCAGTCAAAACAAAACAAGATTTGGTATGGATTTTGGTATGGAGTCCGAATTTGGCATTTGGCACGGAGTTTGGAATGAATAATGATTAGCGACAGTCTTTGGCACGACTTTTATCAAATTGGCACGAAGATACGAACATATAAAATGGCCGGATTTTATTAAAATGTTAGGTACTTATTTTGGCACGGATAGCTTTGACATGGCATTTGGCACGGCATTTAGATTTGGCTCGCCCATTGGCACGGAATTTTAGTTTCGATGCCAAATTTCGGGCTAAAGTTTTTAAAAGGTACACCATCCCAGGATAATGGTTTGGTACGATGCCTAACCCGTAGCAAATGTGGTGCCAAAAGGTTGGTTCCAAATATCATCACAAATTTGTTACCGGATTTGACACCAATTTTGGATTTTTACATGACTAATTCATGAGCCATTTGGCCTTTAGGTGTTAGGCACCTATTTTGGCATGGATTAATGGTTTTCCTTGCCATGCACCATGCCAAATTTGGCACGGTTAGTTTTTGGTGCCTACTGGCCCGTGCCAATGAGGCCCTTTTCTTGTAGTGTTTCCTGTTAGTACTTCCATTAGTCTGAGATGCTTTGATCTTATTCATGTTGATATTTGGGGAGATAACTATGCTCCTACTTTTAAAGGGCAGACCTACTTTCTCACCATTGTTGATGATTTCAGTAGATTTACTTGGGTACATCTCATGAAAAATAAGTCTGAAGCTCGTCCTTTGCTGCAAACTTTTGTTGAAATGGCAAAAGTTCAGTTTGATGCAACTATCAAATGCATTCGATCTGATAATGGTCAAGAATTTAACATGTCTTCTTATTATGCTTCAAAAGGTATAGTTCATCAAACTTCCTGTGTTAAAACTCCTCAACACAACAGTGTAGTGAAGAGGAAACACCAACATCTTTTAAATGTTGCTCGATCTCTAAGATTTCAGGCTAATCTACCAATTGAATTTTGGGGATATTGTGTTTTACATGCTACTTTTCTTATTAATTTTCTTATTAATAGAATACCAACACCAGTTCTTAAAAATGAATCTCCTTTTCAAAGAATGTTTAATGATTCTCCTAATATTGATTCTTTAAAAGTTTTTGGATGTCTCACATTTGCTTCTAATCACAGTATTATTAAAAATATGTTTGACATAAGAAGTATTAAAAGTATTTTTATTGGTCTTGCACCTGGTGTCAAAGGTTATAAATTGTTTGATCTACATTCTAATAAAGAATTTATCTCTAGGGATGTTGTTTTTTATGAAAATATTTTTCCATATTCTGCTTCTTATGCTTTAACTGACAAAATGCAATTTATCAAGCATAAGACAGCAGAATCTGTCATCTTACCTTTTTCTGATAATTCTGCAGTTTTAGATGATATAAATGGTGAATACATCATTCATAACAATGCAGAAAGTCAATCCATTCCTCCAATAACTTCAGTTCCACAAACTGTTCATCAACCTCATGAGCAAATTCCTGCTGATCTTCAAGTTCCTGCTGATCTTCCTGCTGAACAATTTTTTCCAGAAACACACACTATTCCTCAAAATACCTTAAACACTGCTTCTATTGATCCTATCCTTCCTTCTACATCCCAAAATCAACCTGTTCAAGCTCTAGAATTAAGAAGAAGCACAAGGATCAAAAATGCTCATCCATACTTATCTAGCTACAAATTGCCTAAATCCAATTGTACACAAACTCAAAAGACTAGTCCACATACTCTGCCAACAGTCTTTTCTTATGATCATATATCTACCAAGCATAAGGCATTTGCAGTTGTCATCGATCGTGATCAAGAACCTAAGACCTATAGAGAAGCTTCTACAAATCCTAATTGGCAGCAGGCAATGAAGGAAGAGTTAGCAGCTCTCGAGAAAACTCAAACCTGGAAGTTGGTTGATTTACCTCCTGGAAAGAAAACTATAGGCTGCAAATGGGTATTCAAGGTTAAAAGAAAGGCTGATGGTTCCATTGAACGATACAAAGCTCGTTTAGTTGCAAAAGGGTACACTCAACAGGAAGGTATTGATTATCTAGATACCTTTAGCCCTGTTGCCATTTTTGCAACAGTTAGAACTTTATTAGCAGTGACAGCAATGAAGGGTTGGTTTCTCCATCAGTGTGATGTTAACACTGCTTTTCTTCATGGAGATTTAGAGGAGGAGGTCATATGAGGTTACCTGATGGATACTTACCAAATTCAACACAAGTATGCAAGTTAGTAAAGTCTCTATATGGTTTGAAACAAGCTAGCAGGCAGTGGAACATAAAATTGACAGAAAGTTTATCCAGCCAAGGTTTTGTACAATCTCAAGTAGATCATAGCTTATTCACAAGGAAAACAGGTGACAATTTCATAGCTTTACTTGTTTATGTAGATGATATTCTCATAGCAAGTAATAACATGAATGAAGTCATCTCTATCAAACAACATTTACATGATCTTTTCAGCATCAAGGATCTAGGAGAATTGAAATATTTTCTAGGCCTAGAAGTGGCACGATCTAAGAAAGGAATCGACATTTGTCAGAAAAAATATACTTTGGATCTGTTAAAAGAAATGGATTTTCTAGAATCCAAACCAGTTTCTACACCTATATTGGCAGACACTAGACTCACCAAAACTTCAGGAGAACCACTTGCGTACATTACTCAATACAGAAAACTTGTAGGCAAGCTTCAATATCTCACTACAACTCGACCAGATATATCCTTTGATGTTCAGCAACTTGCCCAGTATCTTGATACACCTACATCTACTCACTTACAAGTGGCTCATCGTGTTTTAAGATATCTCAAAGGCACCATAGGCCAAGGATTGCTCTTTCCTTCAAAAGGCTCTTTTCATTTGACAGCATATTCAGATTCTGACTAGGGGCACCTGCTTGGACACTCGAAAATCCATCACATGATACTGTGTGTTCCTTGGAGGCTCACTTGTCTCTTGGAAGACTAAGAAGCAGTCTACAGTCAGTCGAAGCAGTTCAGAAGCAGAGTATAGGGCTCTTGCTTCAACTGTTTGTGAAATACAGTGGTTACACTATGTCTTAAAGGATTTGGACATTCCAATTACAACACCTACTCCTTTGTTCTGTGACAACTTATCAGCTATTCACATTGCCAAGAATCCAGTCTTCCATGAACGAACTAAACATCTGGACATAAACTGTCATGTGGTGAGAACTCAATTGCAGAAGGGGCTGATCAAGTTATTGCCTGTCACCTCTCATTTGCAGCTTGCTGACTGCTTTACTAAGGGATTATCTTCCACTCATTTCACTAATGTTTTTTCCAAACTTGGAATACAAAACTTGTATTCAGTTTGAGGGAGGGTATTAGAGGATGTGTAGTTAGTTAATTACCTAGAGTTAATATTCCTTGGTTAAGTCAGTAACTACCAAGTTAGTTAAGCAGTTAGTTAGTTATTAAGTTAGTTTCTTTCACTTTCTAGTATAAATACTGTAAGCAAGATTGTATTTGGTACATTTTGTGATTCAATTCATTGTAAATCTGATAACATGCATTACAATTTACAACTACAATAATTAATAACAATCAATTCGTTAGGGAGATCAAGTTTATATTGGTGAGATAGCTAGGCATCCACATAATTAAAACTTAATTAAGGACGCAATGCAGCAGGTGGGCCTACTTACCACTGGAACCGAATTAAAGATTCATCTTCACTAGTTTGCCAAAAACATATGGATCAAAGCCAAAATTTATAGTGCCACTCGAACTTGGATTCTTCGACTTCTACTATACTTGCCTCGGTGGCTTGGATTGTTGGTTGATAATCCACATTTGCTGCTGCACAGAATTGTTGCATAATCTTGCTTGACACATCCTCCAAGTACACTCCTTTCAGATCAGGAAGTTCACTTTCCCAACCATGTAGCAATGTCATAAACTCTTGGCAGTTACGGATATCTAGCTTCTCAAGACCAGGCATCATTCCTTGATTTATCACAATTTCTTTTAGATGAGGGAATTTCCAAATCATTAAAATCTTAAGCTTTTGGAATCCTTCAAGGAAGCATAAGCGCTCTCCCTCATAAGCATTTATAAGTTTAAGTGTTCCTAGATTAGGCAATGCTTGAATGTGAGGAAGAAAATCTTCCCTTAATCTAGACCAATGTAAGTAGAGATACGTGAGGCTGTGGAGCGAGTTAAACCAACGAGGTACCTTCCCCAATTTCCCAGCCAGAAGAAGCTTTTCAAGTAGAGGAGGAGCTACTTCCAATGCATCCATCTTTAATATCTCATCTTCATTACAAGACATCACCATCAAGTAGCGAAGGAGTCTCATGTTTCCAATTGAGGCGCACAAGTTTTCCTCATCAGCTTCCCTAACCTTTAAAATGTGAAATGATTTCAGTTGCGTCATTCTGCTCAGTTGTTTGATAAGGTTGTCGCTTGCTTCCACAATGCTCAAAAGTTGTAGCCTCTCTAATGAACAAATGTTGGATGGTACGCTTATGCCCAAGGCATACTCAAATTCCAGATAATCAACACTGTAACGATAAGCAATGAGATGTCGAAGATTTTTCAACTTCACAATTCCTGGCGGAAGCTCTTTAATTTGGGTCTCCTCAGCAATCAAAGACTGCAAGTTAAAAAGCTTCCCGATGGATTTTGGAAGCTCCTTCACTTTAGTCCTTGTCAAGTTAAGATATCTCAAATTGAACAAATTTACCAATTCGCCTGGGAGTTCATCGATTGGGGTATCTTCTAAATCTAGCACATTTAACAACTTGAAACCAGATGGCAACCTATTGAAGGAAGATTGAGAAATGTCATCAACAGTAAAAACCAACAATGAGCGAAGCTTCCCTATACCCTTGCCTGCTTTTATTCCATGCTCCTTTGCTTTAATTGACAAACGGCGGATTCCACAGTCTTCTACATCTGATATGGCAACAAAGTTTTCCGCTTTTGAAATGGAAAGAGCTAGCTCTCGTAAGACGTCGTGCATCTTACATCTTTTGGGCCTTCCTGATTCATTCCTGGTTACAACTTGAAGCAAGCCTCGGCAAATCAACTCCATCAGATATCTCTCTGCCACTAATTCAGGGGTTGAATCTTTAATTGGTTCTACAAAACCTTCTGCCATCCAGAGTCTAATGAGCCTTCTTCTCTTAATCAAATAATCTTCTGGAAAAATGCAACAATATAAGAAGCACTGCTTTAGTCTGTAAGACAAATCGTGGTAGCTAAGCAATGAGATATATTTGAGTCTTTCAAACTTATCATTTTCACTTAGCTCCCAATTTAAGTTACTATAAATTTCGTTCCACTCTGCCAGCGACCTCTTGGAAGACATCAAACCTCCTAAAGCCACAATCGCCAACGGCAAGCCTTCACATTTTGCAACCAGTTTTCTTGCTAAAGGATCAAGATACGGTGGGCATTGGGCTTGCTTGCTTGCAAAAGCTTTCTTGCAAAACAGGTTCCGGCTGGCTTCATCTGTTAAGGGACTAAGTGGAAGGACATAGTTTATAACATCAAATTCAAAAGAAGCAATATCCTCCATTCGTGTAGTAAGCAAGATTCGGCTTCCAATGATATTGGTAGGAAGTGCTACGCTTATATCATGCCAGAAATTGATATGCCACACATCATCTAACACAATCAGATATCTCTTGGTCTGCAAGATCTCCACGAGGGTCTCCACCAAATCTCTATAGCTCATGGAGCTTAAATTCTCTGGAATTTGTTCATTTGCCTTCTTGTAAACCTCTTTAATCATGGATTTGAGTATCAACTGAATCCCGTACTGTTGTGAGACAGTGATCCAGGCACAGCAATCAAAATGTTGCTTGACAATATGTTTGTTGAAGGTGTTGGCAACAAGTGTAGTTTTGCCTAAGCCACCCATTCCCACCACTGAAACAATAGTTCTTCGAGGTTCTTCATGTAAAAGCCATCCCAATAATTTCTTTTGTGCCTTCTCGATCCCCACTAGATCATCATCTTTAAGGAAAAGTGAAGACTCGCTGAAATTCCTCAGCCAGTTAGGATCATAATTTAAAGAAGTTCCTCCGAAATTCATATATGCTCCTTCTATCTGATTCGCTCCTCCGTATCTCTGGTTTCTCTCAGCAATGCTCTTAATCCTCTGGTTGATATCTCGTAACTTGACAGCTACTTTCCGTCTCAGCAACAAATTTCCTGGATATCGTATGACCTTTGGGAAAAAACCCAGTTGTTTTTGCTTGTTCACATGGTAGGTAAACTCGTCGATGATGTCTTCTACCTCGAACACCATGTCTCGCACACTGGAAATCCAGGCGCTCCCTGTTTTGCTATGCACTCTTCTTCTGTCAGCATCCTCAAGGAAAGATCCCATGGTGGTTAGTTCAAGCTTGATTTCGTTGATTTCATGGCGAACCCCGCTGAACAAGGCCACTTCATTCTCCAAGATGGAAACAATCTTGCCCAGTAAGAGATTTGCTATGCTTGACTCCATTGTATTGTATTGTTGCAAGAGTGGGGCTAGGCTATGCACAATCTTCTTCTGATTTAACTCTTTTGGATCTGGAGAGAAATCAATACCATAAACTTAGGAAATACTATTACTAATTAGCAAAAGTCATGCTTCTAAATTCGGATTCGATACTGTTAAGCTCTGCTGCAAATTTTTTTTTTTTAATGGGTTCAGTTCACTTCAGGACTAAAATAAATAAGCACTAATTGCTACAAGAGTCCTAATATTATAAGCAAGAAATTAAGAAAAACAATAAAAGGATAAAGAAACCAAATACCTTAAAAAGAGAAATGGATTTGTAGTGGCCCTGGTGCAAATCTTTGCTCCTTACGCAGCAATCAATCGGAAACTGATCGTTTTTTTTTTTTTTTTTTTGTGTGTGTGTGAATGGTTCTATTCAATTTAACTCTTATTGGAAGGTTATTAGCAACCACTTCTTCTCATTCATCTCTCTCTCATATTGTCAACAGGCCAAGAACAGCAAAGCAAACAAATGGTAGCAATATACAATTTTTTTTGAGGTAAATGATAATAATACAATTAATTATTGAGTAATCGTTGACCCAAAAAAAAATTAAAACTGTCAGTGTTATATTTTGTTTGACTTGGAAGCAAATTTGAAAGATCAGCGTCGGACTTTAGAAAAAAACAATTTAATTAAGAAAGTCACAAAATATTGAAGGTCAACAATTGCAGCGTTTTATGCTTTACGATTTGGTCTTTTATTGGCTAATTCTTATAGCTTAATGGACTGCGAAGTTGAGAGCAATTCTAGTTTGGTCATTTCTGAGATTAATAAGTTAGAGACTTTATTGTGGGAGGGTGGTGTTTTAGTTGATCAAATTAAGTATATTGCTTCTTTCTTTCATTCATGTAAATTAAATTTAATTATGACCATCATTTAGCTAATAGATTTGCTCATGAGCTAGCTCACATAGATTATGAGGTTGGTCTCAATTGTGTTTAGAGCGAATTCTGTGTCCGTTTGTAATCCGGATTATTGAAATCAATGAATTAAATTATTTTCTCAAAAAAAAAAACAATTAATAACAATCAACTGGTTACGGAGCTCATGTCATATCCGTCAAATACCTAAGCTAATAGACATCACCTATAAGTAGCAAACGAGTCTCATGTTTTCAATTGAGACGCACAAGTTTTGCTTAAACAAATAACAATCAAATAGTTTTTCTTTTTGCACCAAAATAACAATCAAATGGTTAGGGAGCTCTCTTTTTTTTTTTTGGGTGGAAGGAGCTCATGTTATATATTGGTGAGATAGCTAGGCATCCACATAAATTCCTAATAAATATAAGTAATGTAATGTACATATGTAACAGGTGAGCTTAGTTTATATACTTACGATTGGAACCAACACATAATTCATCTTCGCTCATTTGCCACAAACATATCGATCAATGTCAGAATTCATAATCAAGGGAAGAAGAAAAGAATTAAAAAAACAGGGGTGTTCTGTTTCGCTTTCCATTTTGTGAAACAGAGTTCGGATGGGGAAAGCCCAAATGGCGTTGAGAAATGGTTTGAAGATCAACAGGATTGCTTCTTTTTCTTGATACAAGTGATGGTGAAGGAATAGAACAAGTGGCCAAACTTGAACAACAATCTCGACTTCTTGCTCATGCTTCATTCAAACTAAGCATATGAAAATTGTTCTCTCGATCGACTTCTTGTTCATCACTTTTTTATGCATTATTGCCACTTAAAAAGACACAATAAGGATGAATAGTGTTATTATTGCCACTTGTTTCCATTTAATTCATGTTAAACTCTGTTTTTTCGCCCTAAAATAAAGAAAACAAAAAGGAAGGCTTTTAAGACAATTGTCAGTTTCACATTGCTAAAAACAGCACGTACACAATTAATGACAATCACAAATTATTATTATTATTAAGATAAAATAAAGGTGGAGACTTCGGTGCTCCCGTTGTGATGCTCTCACTTTTCAATGTGATGCTCCCATTCAATTCTGACCATTGGATGCAATATCTATTTTCCTGACCGTCGGATACTAAAAGATTTAACCTGTTAAACTGGTTTTAAAAACCTTTTGGAATGAATTCGTATGTGGTAGTCCTCGTCATAAATTTTTACACCTTTTTTATTCAAACTGTTGATATCAACTACTTTTTTTACTTGATTTATTATTTTTTTCTCTATTTTTTTTTATTCTTTTCTTCTCCGTTTTCTGGCTTTCTGTGTTGAGCCCTAGATCACTAACATAATATCAAAATCATCCTCCAAAGGAAGCCAAAGCAATTAACAATGATTGATTATGGTGGCAGCATAATAAAACATACTTCATAAAGAAAAAGAAATGAGAAAAGGAAGATAAACAGAGAGGAGAATACATGTGGAATCTCCATATTCTGGGTTGCACACCTGGCTCTGAATGGAATTTCACAGAAGTTACAGGAATCCCTGGATTATGTATATCCCACCAAAGAATGGAACCGTCCTCATAACTAGCACATACAGCAACAATTCCATAAGTGACAATATCTTTGATAGCAATTCCAAAAGTGGGACACCATATAACACACACAGGCCCCTAATTCAACCTATTCGTTTCAAGAGCAGCAATTGTGAACTATCTCATTTTACTAGTTGAGAATGATTGGAGTAAAAACAGGTTAGGTGTTAAAAACAATTCAAATACAAGGGATGGAGATATCAGAGACAAGTACCCAGCCAAGACATTAAGAAAACCCTGCGATCCGGGTTGTAAAAATGACTGAACTGCCATGCACATACCTGCCAAGAGATAATTAGTAATAGTTTCAAGCCTTGTTAAATGGAAAATACTACAATAATCAATAATCAATGGTGGTAACATAATCAATTATTGTTAATTGCTTTGGCTTCATTTGGAGGATGATTTTGATATTGGGTTGGTGATCTAGGGCTCAACGCAGAAAGCCAGAAAACGGAGAAGAAAAGAATAAAAAATAAAAAAAGTTTGAGAAAAAATTAATAAATCAAGTAAAAAAAGCAGTTGATCTCAACGGTTTGAATAAAAAAAAAGGTGTAAAAATCTATCACGAGGATTACCATATACGAATTCATTCCAAAAGGTTTTTAAAACCGGTTTAGTAGGTTAAATCTTTTAGTATCTGACGGTCAAGAAAATAGATATTACATCCAATGGTCAGAATTGAATGGGAGCATCACATTGAAAAGTGGGAGCATTACAACAGGAGCACCGAAGACTACACCTAAAATAAATACTTGATATGGTTCCAAGTAGCATGGTTAAATAGTACTAATAATTAGTTCACCAAGCACAATGGCAAATATTATAGTACAATATATGCACTAGCTTCTAGATTGCTCCATGATGATGAATTAATGATGATCAACGAAACTTTATTCGAACCGAACCCAACACCTAAGTAAACTTGTACTATCAAATTTTGCCAATAAACTGGAAAGAATGTCGAGCAATATTATTGAAGGTCAGTTGGATAAATATAGAAAATGAGTGGCGAGTTAATATATATTACAATTTCAATAATTGAAGCTAGTAATTAATCTTTGTCTCGTTGGGTTATTTGTCAAATGCTAGTACATTAATTTTTTTTTTTTGATAAATATGTAAAAGTAATTGATCAATATAAGTTCGTCTTTTCCTTCAAAATCAACGGTCAAAATACCCAAGAGGTCCCTTTACTTACACAAAAAAATCAATTTGGTCCCTCTACAAAAAAACTGATCAATTTAGTCCCTCTACTTATAAGTTTGGGTCAATTGAATCCCTAATCTCACAGAAGTCGTTAGTTGCTGACTTGTGTCGTTAAGCAATGACGTGACTTGACATGTGTAATTTTTTTAATTTTCAGAAAATAATAATTTTTTCTCAACTTTTTTAATTTATTCATAAACACAAACACTTCCTTTCCCGTCTTAAATGGATCGAACCTAACCATTTTTTGAGGAATATAAAGAACATCAAGAACATTTAAAACTAAAACCCAGCTGTCACCATGAACATCCCCGCCGACTACTGTCTACAGCCACAACTATGAATCCTAGTCGCCGCCGGAATAACGAGAACTACTCGAAATTTCACTGACATTCCCCCTATAACATGAATCAAAGCCTCCAATCTCTGTCACAATGAGCAAATCCGACCACCCTTTAGATCTCAAAAAAATAGACGGGCATTTATTTTTCTCTCTCCTCCCAATCTATCGTCGCCAATTCACCTTGATGACTTCAAAATCCAGATTTTGATCTGTCTCTCATCAAAGCCCATTATTTCAATGGAGACAACATGGACCACCATGAATTTTATCTAAATCTGATATTTGAATCTTGGTTCAACTTGGAATTTGAGTTGGGAAGGGACTGAGTTGAGTTTGTGTTCAAAAGCAAATTTATTTTTTCTTTAAACATGCTTGCTTTCCATAAACCAAATCTTCATCTTTGTCTAGAATATAAGGCTAAAACTTGTTTCCACTTGTAGTTGGCGGTTTGGAATCATGGCCGGCAAGCTTTTTTTCCGCTTTGCTCCTTGCCCATGGATGGAACTTGAGGCTTGCCATGGATGAACTTGAAGAACCAGATTTCAAATCATGGTGAGAAAAAAATGATTTAACAAGAAAGAAAACTAGTGGGCTTCTTAACAAAAACGTGGTGGGCCCTTAAAAAGGAAATATTTATTTTTATTTCATTTTTAAATGATTTTTTATTTTTCGAAAATACATAATTACATGTGTCTGCTGACGTGTCACCACTTAACGTGACACGTCAGCAAGATTAAAAGGCCCCAATTTACACCGTTACTGATTGGACTTAATTGATCTAATTTGACAAATAGAGGGACTAACTTGATCGTTGTTGCTAAGTAGAGGGACTAAATTGATCGGTTTTTTTCTAGAGGGACCAAATTGATTTTTTTATGTAGGTAGAGGGACCTCCCAAGTATTTTGACCCAAAATCAACAGATACTTTAGCAAACCGAATTTATTTTTGCTACATACATAACATTTCAAGAAGCTATGGAGTAATATGCTAGTATTATACTATGTAGTACACTTTCCACAGCAAATCAGGACATTTGCAATTTACAACAAAAGCTTATGTGAATATTTATTAGTAATTTCTTCTTATTTTTGGTTGAAATGTTAATAATTTATTGCTAAGTTAAATTGATTTTATTCATTAAGTGGAGGAATAAACATGGTTAATTTCTAGTTAATCTCTTTAAGGATGCAGATCAGATTGAGTTTGACAATCAAAATTTAATTTTCTTAATTTTAGGTTGGTTCCCGTGTGATTTTCTTGATTCTTTTTATCAGACTTGGGTGTTATGGGCTGGGTATAGGCCCAGCTAACATATGAAAATCAAATCTTGCTTAAAACCCAATTAGGGGTGTGTCCCTACTTCATAGACTAAAAAAGTTTTTGGAAGCTACCATAGAGGCATAGACTATAAGTTAATTTCAACATATTGCTTTTTCTTTTTTAAGATTTAAGTGAAATTAAGAATTATTATTAATATTCATTCAAGTCAAAGTCTATGATCTAGTTGTATTACTTTTGGCAGTTAAACATTATTATAATCTTGGATTTTATTTTTTTATCTAACACGTTCTAATCTTACATTAATTAATTCAGCACGTGTGTTCCTCTTTCTTTGTCTCCTTACTTAACCAAACCCTAATTGTATCAAAAAATCTTACCCTGAACCAAAAATCTGTCCCGTTTGCAGTCTAGCCTTAGCCTATCCACAGGCGTGCTGCCTTAGAGTCTATCTAAACCTTTTGTTCCTTTCCCTCATTTAATGAAGACAAAGATTTGATTCGGTTTTGTAATCTGTTCTTATCCCAAACAAATTTCCTTTAAAACACCATACCCTATTAATACCTTGCAGAAGTGATCATTTATTGTTCAGGTCTCCTATTCGGGTTAATTCGCAGAATCGCCTCAAATCCCAAAACCCGTGCATGCCAACCCAATCAGAAAAGAAGACGCCTCACCTCTCGAAGAAGTTTGAGCCGCAATTTTGGTGATTCTCAAAATATTCCTTAACTCAGAGTATGAGAAACGAAGCGACACTGAAGACGAAGAGGCGAGCAAATCGGTTTCTCCCGTATGGGGAAGCTCAAAAAACAATCGCCTATAAAACACAAAGGGTTGCTCCGCCGCAAGAGCAATAAAAAACACAAGCCCAAAAAGGTTTTTATTCTCCAAAACCACCCAAACCAAAAACAAAAATCACAAATCAACAAACCTGTTTCAAAAAAAAACCATGGAACCTCCCAGAGGCCCCCAAGGTGTCTAGACTCAGACTTATGAGAGAGTGTAACTGGTCCAATAGTGATTCTTCATCGGAAGAGAGTGCGGATAGTGCACAGAATGAACGTATGAATGTCCCAGTTTCAGAGCCACAGATGAAACCGAGAAGGAGTCATGCTTTCAGTTTCTCAGCGGAAGAGTTAGAAGAGCGCAGAAGTGAGGGTCAGGCCTGTCTCGTTGGTTTCCTTCTCGACGCCAGGAGGTTTTCAACAGAGTTCATTCAGAACTACATTAATCGAGAATGGGAGATAAGGGGAACAGCAACGGTCATTGGGAGGGATGGAAACAAATTTCTTATCCACTATAACAGAGAAATTGATAGAAGGGTGGGAGTGCATGCTAATCCATGGGCGATCGAAGGAGCTATATTTGTTCAACAGCCTTGGAACCCAAATATTCCACTTGCTCAAACAACACTGCCCAGAATAGCTTTATGGCTCCAAATATGGGATTTACCTTTTGAATACCAGCAGCCGTTGGTAGCGAGACGAATGGCCTTATCAGCAGGAGAAGTACTGCAGATCGATTGGGAGCACAGAATGCCCAGGAATATCCGATTTATGAGGGTCAGAATCAGTGTTGACCTCACAGTTCCATTGGTACCTGGCTGTACTTTGGAAAGGGATGATGGATCATCACAATGGGTCCGCTTCAGATATGAAAGAATCCAGAAGTTTTGTCTAAACTTCGGAGAAATAGGCCATACTCACAGAAACTGCATGAGCACATTTGAAGAAGTTGAGAGAAAAATAAATCGGGGCCTTAACAGAACAAGCCAGAGGCATGGGCTCCCCATTGTGGTTGAAAGAGATACCACTCATTTCTCAAACCAAATGAGGGCCTTTCTCACAAGGGCGAGTCGAAGGAATACAAGAATCGGGTATCGACAGGTACCAAGGGGGCAAATTACTGAATCACAGATTAGAAGAACAGAAAGCAACTTCCAAGAGGCCCTCGCCAACATTCACCAAGGCCTACAAGGCCCACAACCCCTGTCAATAAATCCTCCCCAGCATATGATTGAAGATAATCCACATCAAAGGGAAGAAGATAACAACTGGCAGCAGTATGAGCAAAATGCTAACCTGGAAGAGAGAGAACCAGACGACAATCAAGAAGAACCGGCGATGACATTTGAAAATCAGGAGATCGAGCGTCACTCACCTCCTATCCAAATGCAGGGAGAGCAAAACCACGTGGAGGCACTGAGAGAAATTGCAGAAACAACGCCTAACCCAGAAGAAAACAATCCAGAATCAGGCCATAGAAGCCTGGATGAAAGAATTGAGAGACTTCAAGGGGAACTGAGCCAACTGATGCAGAGACATCCAAACCAACCAAACCCCCTCTTAGAATGCAATCAAGAAGGTCAATATCCCTGGAGCCCCATTGAAGACCCTATGAGAGAGTTTCCACAACTCTGTGGAAAGAATCCAGAGGATCCATGCAAGATATGAAGGGGAGTTCCAGAATCAAGCTGAGTATGATGATATGATGTTTGCCTTTACTAGAGAGCAGTCCCGCTTTGAACACATATGCCAGGAGATAATTAGACAAAGTGACTACATGTTTACTGGTCTTCAGATGCGCCATATGAACAACCCAGAAGTCCAGAGCTGTCAGCCAAGATGGATCAATATGCCAGGTGGTGGTGCTTTTTTCACTAATGGCAAGCTCACCCAAGAAACAGAGAATCAAGCAGAAAGTAGTGCAATGGCAGAAAGGAGGTCAAGGGATATGGTGGAATTCCAACTAAATCTGCTATTGAATGGTGAAAACCCTGAAGCCTTGAGACAAGTGGGAGATAGCTTTCACAACTTCCAGATGCAAGATGCTACTTTCAACCTTTACCCAATTCAAGAAGCAATAGAGACCGAAGTACAGCAGCAAGAAAGCAGAAACAAGGAACCAAACCATGGTTATAGATGCACAGTCAATGAAGAAGACTTTGTTTCGGTCTTATTAAAAGACTCTCCAACAGAAGATGAAGACCAGAAGCAAAATGATCCACAGCATAAATAAGAAGACAGGAAGGGGAAAAGAGTGAGAATGGAGGAAGACTCTAGCGACTCTGATTCAGAAGATGGAAGAAGGATTCGACAGAGACTGCAAAGTCTAGCTGTGAATGAAATGGAGGCCTTTATGGAGAGAGAAGGTCAAGGTCCCCTTTTAATCAAAGAAGAAAGCAACACTGAGCTCGGGTTAAGACAGGTTGTCCCACAACAACCTCCCAAGGAGCCATGAGTATTATCAGCTGGAACGTTAGAGGCATACACAAGCCTCTAACGATTCAACATGGCAGGGAGCTAATTAAGAAGTTTGATCCCTATCTTTTCTTTGTAATGGAGACTAAAGCCTCTGTAGATACTGTAAGAAAGCTTAATAGGAGCTGGGGTTTCCAAAAATTTGTGGGTACATCGGCAGTAGGGTCTAGTGGTGGGACTTGTCTTTTTTGGAAAGAGTCTGTAAAGGTCACCACCTTTTTAGTTAATGAAAATTTTATTTTGCTGTATTTGATTTCGGGAGAGATTAAAAGCTGGGTAACATGTTTCTATGGGAGCCCACAATTTTGTAACAGAAAGGAAGTTTGGAAACAGCTGATGGAAATCAGTGGAAACATACCAACAAATGAGGAATGGGTGACCCTAGGTGACTTCAACCAAATCATTAAAATGGAGGATAAACTATCAGACACTTCATCTCAACTAAGGGGAGCAAATGAGCTTCAATAGTGTTTGAATGAATGCAAACTAGTGGAAGTTCCCCACAAAGGTTTGCATTTCACTTGGTCCAACAGAAGGGAAATGGGACACTGTACATGGGAAAGACTTGATCGAGCCTTTGCAAATGCTGACTGGTTCCAGAAGTTTGAAAATGCAGTTCTAACCAATCTCCCCATCATAGCATCGGACCATAGCCCACTTCTCCTCCAATTCAACAAAAAAGATGGCTTTAGGAAAAGACCTTACCGTTTTGAAATGATGTGGGCCACACACGAGCAATGTGAGGATGTAATAAGGGGATGCTGGGCTCAAGAAGTTGCAGGCTCAGCAGCTTATAAGCTCACTCAAAAGATCAAAAGGACCAAAGGTAAATTACAGCATTGGAACAAAACTGTTTTTGGTGATATTTTTTAGAAGAAAAAGAGGCTAGAGAGTGAACTGCAAGAGATTCAAATGAACATTCAGATACCGGAAAATAGAACCAAGGAACCAATGAAAAGAAGAGAACTAGAGAATATACTGGAGCAGGAGCAAATTCTGTGGATGCAAAAGTTAAGAACCAACTGGATTGTTAAAGGAGATAGAAATACTAAATTCTACAATACAATCACCAAAAGAAGAAGAGCAAAAAACAGGATCACATCTTTAAAGAAGAAAGATGGACACAACACAGAATGTCCCAAAGAAATTGAAGAAGAATTCCTGAACCATTTCAAGGAAGTCTACTCAAATCAGGGGGATCTGGATGAGGAACAAATCAAACAAGAATTGGAGGACCTTCAAATCCCAAGACTGACAGAGCAACACAACCTAATTCTTGATCAACCTTTCACCAAAGAGGAGGTCAGAAAAACTGTGTTCCAAATGGGACCTTTCAAGGCTCCAGGTATTGATGGAAAACCAGCCTTCTTTTTTCAAAAATACTGGCATATAGTGGGAGATGATACAACCAATGCAGTTCTATCTTTTCTAAAATCTGGTTTCATTCTAAAAGAGCTTAATAGGACACTTATTGCTTTGATACCATAAAAAACTCAGCCCAGAGATGGTGACTGATTTCAGACCTATTAGCCTTTGTACTGTTATTTATAAAATTGCATCTAGGGTTCTTGTTAATAGACTCAAAACCTGTTTGCATCAACTCATAACCCCACTGCAAGCTGCTTTCATACATGGAAGATCCATACATGATAATGTCACCATTGGGGCTGAAATTATCAATACTGTCATGAGGAAAAAAACAGGAAAGGGAGTAATAGGGGCACTTAAACTTGACATGAATAAAGCATACGATCGACTGAGCTGGACATTTATCAGAGTCATTTTGGAGAAGATGGGATTCAATAACCATTAGATACAGGTCCTAATGCAATGTATTAGCTCAGTGTCCTACCAACTGCTCATAAATGGGGGAATGACTGCTAGGTTTGACCCAAAGAAAGGACTAAGACAAGGAGATCCCATTTCTCCATACTTGTTTATCATATGTCAAAATGTTTTCTCATTAATGATGCTCAGGGCTCAGGAAGAGGGAGACATACAAGGGATTAAAATAGCAAGAAGAGCTGACCCTATCAACCATCTAATGTTTGCGGATGATACATTCATGTTCTTCAAGGTTTCAGTAAGGTCTTGCAGAAAGGTGAAACAAGTCATTAGAAAGTATTGCTTCTTATCTGGGCAGAGAGTAAATGACCAGAAATCTGAACTCCTGCTAAGTGCGAACTGTAGGCCAAATCATAGAAGACGGCTCAAAGGGATACTAGGAATGAGTATGGCTCAAAAGCCAGGTAAGTATTTAGGGGTGGATCTAGGGGCATTAAGAAGACAAAAAAACCTTCTTTTTACCCCTACTAGAAAAACTTCAAGGGAAAACTCCAAACGTGGAAGGCTCAACTTCTTTCACAGGCTGGAAGACAAACACTGATTCAATCATCCTTGTCCTCAATGGCAAATTATCAATTGGCTGTCTTCAAAGCACCAAAAAATATTTGTGAAAAGATTGATAGAACAATAAGAAATTTTTGGTGGAGGCATGAGGACTCTGAAAGAAGATTACATATGATAAAATGCGAGAGTCTGTGTAAACCAAAAGGAGCAGGGGGACTAGGGTTTAGGAAAACTGAAGATATGAACAAAGCTTTATTGGCAAAACAAGCATGGAAGATCATTCAACATCCCCAGGACTTAATGCCAAAGATGATGCTAGCGAAGTATTGTCAAAAAATAAGCTTTGAACAAGTCCAAAGAAAACAAGGGGACACTTGGGTGTGGAGAAGCATTCTGGAAGGGAGGGATGTTTGTATCAAAGGAATGGACATTCAAACAAATAGAGGTGACAAACTTTTTATTCAGGAAGGACAATTGAAACAGGGTTTCCAGTGTGTCAATACAGGGCAACAGGCCATAACTGTACAGTCCATCAGGTGTCAAACAAGTCTGCAATGGACAGGTTGGTTGGCAGAAGGATTGCTGGATCAAAATCAAAAGGAAGAGCTTATGTCAAGGGAAAGCTCGATCTTCAATCAGGAGGATAGGATCGTATGGAAAGAGGACTTCAAAGGTTGTTTTTCAGTCAAAAGTGCATACCAGATGATAATTAGAGAAAACAGAGGAGATCAGATTGATTTCACTAAGAAGAAGCAATGGCACAAATTATGGGGACTCAAACTACCGAGAAAGATCATCATATTCTTATGGAAGCTGTGTAATAATTGTCTCCCGGTCGCTAAAGAGCTACAACGCATAGGGATAACAGGGGAAACGGTGTGCAGAATGTGCAATGAACGAGAGGAGAGTGTTAATCACCTTTTTTGGGAATGTGATTTTGCAAGAGCCATTTGATTTGGATCAAGCTTGGGTTTGAGATCTCATATGTTTGAGGAGATTGATTTACCCAACTGGATTATGCAATGGCTCGATAAAGAGGAGGAGGGATCACCTCAAGGGGAACAGTTCTCTGTTACCTTTGCAACTTGTTTATGGCTTATATGGATCCACCGGAATGAAGTGTGTTTTGGCAAAGACCATCCAAATCCTGAGGCAACCTTGAGAAGGGCAAAGAACTACATTCAATGGACACTGACAGCTTTCAAGGAACAACAGAACACGAAGGCCAATGGAAATCTGGAACCAGGGGTTAGCTTCAACCTTCACCAGGGTTTACCACACATGGATGAAGAAGAATGGATGGTTTTTATTAAGATAAAAAAGGCACAACAACCCCAAAGGTATGGGATGGCTTTCATTGCGAGAGATTGGAAAGGGAACTCGATCATCTCGACTCAAACCATGGTTACTATAAACAAAGCCACTGCTAGATGTAAGTTCATCTGAATGCTACTGCAGAGACTAAGCATCAATGGAGTCGAAAAAATCTGGCTAGAAGGAAGCGACAAAAAATGGATAACAACCATCTCTAGGAGACAGCATTGCACTAGAAACAACAACCGATTAAGGGGGATATTTATGGCCTGAGTAAAAGATTCAGGAGTATCAAATTCTTTAGTGGACAACATCCGCTAGGAAAGGAAGCTGACGCACTTGCGAAAGGAGCTACCAAATCGATGATAGCTCTCTCTTGGCCTTAACTTACTTGTTTAAATTATTTTCATTTGTACCAAAAAAAAATCTTACATTAATTAATTAACCTTTGTATCAAACTAATTTATTATATATATTGGGGAGAGATGAACTTAGACGAAAGTTACCTAAAAAAAATACTTAGACGAAAGAAATTTGTTTTACATCATTTTTGTGATTTTAATAGTACTCTAACTATTTGTATGTGTGCATATGAAAATTTTCAATCTAATCCCTGAAACTAGCTAGTAGTTAGTATTTTAGGAAAAAAAAAAGCTAGTAGTAATAGTATAATTATTACTTTTGGTAGTTAAACTTTATTAATTATTATAGTCGTACACTATTTTTGTTGACTGAAACATGCACGCGCCAATTTTACACGAATCGATTCTCTTTAATCAAATAAACTTAATTAATTTATTAATTATTTATTAGTTAATATATGGGGGAGAGATATCAAGAAACCAATATTTTACCAATCAGGTAGAACATTACTAAATGAGCTTAGGACAATGAGCATCAGCCATGACCTCAGAGAAGTCTGAAGGAAATTAATGTGTTGATGTATTGGCCAAATGCCAAACTTGGCAACAACTCTTTCTTATAAAGTAGGATAAGAGAAGAAACTTCTATCTTTATGGAACATCTCACTTGTATTAAAGACATACTTCTCCATGATAAAGCAAAATATTGTCTATACCGCTTAATTTTTTCTTAATACTATATATCAGTTCGGTTTTCACTAAAAAAAATTACTAACCATCAAATTTAAATTATGCAAATCTAGCTAGTTGTACACATAAAAATTTCAACTCAATCAAATATTTCTATCATTTGGAATCAAAATTCTAATACATTTTACTCTTTATACCTCAATTTACAATTGAGGGTAAATTGGTCTTCACATGATTTACAACAAGATGAGTGGTCAAGATTTGATTACAAATTCTAAAGAAACTTAGCTTTTGCACCACCCTGATTCTAATTGAATTAGGAAATTCTTGTAATTAATTAATTAAGGCCGAAATTATTAATAAATAATAATAATTTCGAAATTATTATTATTATTTCCATATATGCCGCCCAAAAATAGGTGAGTGGCAAAGAAAGTCAATCGGAAGCAGTTTCCTTTGATATTGCTGCCTGCTAGGGAGGCAAACAAGTAAAAAAGGAAAAATTGCTTGTCCTCTGCCTATGAGATAAAAAATACCTCATGGACATGCATAGCAAGGACCAAGTCGTCTCCCATGTAGAGGAGAGGCCGCCCTCTGCCCTGCAGAGAGATATTTTTCTCTTCCTGCAAGAAGGAGGCAGAGAGCTAAAGTTTGTCAGCAAGAGAAACATCTGTGCACGTGAGAGAGGCATGAGATTTTCAACCTCACACCTCCTCCATATAGTCGACCAACCATAGTGGAGAAATCGCCTAGCCTTGTTCCCCTCCCCGGGAGACAAAACTGCAACTTGTATTTTGTTCAATTAAGGACAAAATAGTAAAATTGACCAATTGAAGAGGCTAGAGCTGCGATTTCTACCAAGGGGCATAACTTGATGATCCTTGAGCTATGTAGATCATCTTGGTAAAATTTCACCTTATTCTGACATCGGAGTAAAAACTTATGTTCGATTTTCAGTTAAGGACATTTTGGGGAGTGAAACTAAGTTCACCATGGTAGAGAGCTCGAAATCACTTGAAATGTTTTCCATAGTCTTATGGAAATAATCTAAGCCTACTGGTGAAATTTTGGCTTATTCCGAGATCGTTTGCAACTTTTGCATTCTTTTCAATTAAGGACATGTGGCTTTCTCACCCCGGTTTAAGCCATTTTCTTAATTAATTATTATTTTCATGATTTGAAGAGCTAAATATGGCTAAGTATGAGTAATTTCGTGGCCTTGGTGTTCAAAGTCCAAATCATGATGTCAGGAGGCCACTACTTAGTTAGATTAGTTGATTTCAGCACAAAAGAAGCAACGGAAGCTTGCTGCAGTGTGATAGGCAGAAGGAAGATTTTTCATCAAACACCCAGGAGGAAGATTCCCATCTCCCATCCAAGCAATGTGGCGCCCTAACATCTATTTTGCCCTCTCCCCAGTAGTTGGAAGCAATCAGAAGGAAAAAAAAGTTTCACTGCACCTTCCTGGAGGCTGTCATCTACCTAGGAGGAGGATTTTGCCTTTCTCAGCAAGGCAAGCCCATTAAATGCTCAAGCCCATATCGTCCCCTATATAAAGGGAGGCCATTCTCAGGTTTCGGGCAGATATCACTCATCTCAAATTCAGCTCCTGAAGCTACAAACTTGCTCCGCGCAAAAAACAAGCTCCGTGCTTATTTTCTCTCTGACTCTGCGCCATTTTCTTCTTGTTCATCACGAGTTCTTACTCGTTCTTCATATTTTTCTTGCTTAGATCTTGTTTCAGGACATTCAAACACTCTTTTAGTGTTTTTCTCTTGTTTCAATCTTGTCTCCGGACATAAAAGCATTGTACACGTGTTTCTCTTTCAGAAATAACAAATCAAATTGTTATTTTCTTTTCAATTTCAATTGCAATCAAAGCAGATCTCCCAGATCTGATCCAGTTAGAGGAAGGCCCAGTTATGAAGAACAATTGTTTGTGGATCCAATGATTTAAATGCTCCGGTGTGACTTTGATCCAGTCCCCACAATCGCTCTGATCTTTTAATCTGCTGTTCCGCGCTCCAGATCCAGTTTTTACAACCTCTTTGTCAATTTCAGCAAATTGACTGGCACGCCCTTATGCTGTCATAAACAATTCTTCGCGAAAACTCTAGCAAGAGATTTTTGGCGCAACATCTACATTTGTTAGATATATTTCACAATTAACTTTGAAATTAACTTGAATGCATAATTTACATGATTAGGGTTTAAAATTCGAAAATTAGATTAATTATATATAAATATTATACAAACAAATATATAAAAGTATGTAAAATGGATGTAATTAATTGGTATATATATCAAGGATAAGTGGATTCCTCTCCAGTATTATAAGACTAAATGTTCAATTAAGAGTCAAATATTGCAAAATCAACTCAATAATGGGCCTGATGCCGATTCCCCCAACATGTCTAATGCAATTCCCATCAAGTTTAAAGCATGCTAAAGTTGCGACATTATGGCATTTTTTGGGTTAGAAAACTGAAATGATTTGTGTCCTAATTTTACGATAAGACTGGACTTTTTTGTTTTGGAAACCATGATTAGGTTTTGCCTTATTATAATACCATGTGTGTCACAAACACAAAACTTCACATTTTTTTACTTCGGCGTGTAAGGCGAATATCATCAAGAACAACAAGTAAAAGATTTGGCCATGAATCGATCAAATTAGAAAGTTGGACCTTTTCTAAAAATAATAGTATATGTTTTTAGTTAGGCATGTAATGAATCATCAAGAATGACGGAAGAACCTTTATTTGAGTCAGCTTTGCAAATTTTGGCTATCAATCGACTAAATTAGAATGTTAGACCTAAATCAAGCCAATTTACAAATGTTTTGTCCCAAATTGAAGAATTAGCCTATATAAAAGTAAAGTAACTTCTACAACTATACCTATGAAAGGGGAACTGCCATTACCTAATTGAATATGTCATTTTATATTTGGTGGAGGTTAGGAATTAATAGAGTAGCTTTGCAATACTTACTATTTTTTTTTTTCATTTGGTGCTTAATTTGCTATCAATTGGCTAAGCTGTTCTATTATTGATCTATTTTTAAAATTAGAGTATTATTTATTGCCATATATTTTTTCTCTTTCAAACACTGGTTATAGCTTGTTGCTAGACTGTCAATGGTTTTTTTTTTGGCCAATAGAATGTCAATGTTGATTTCCCAAAAATCACGCGCAAATTGATGGAGTTGGAAAGGAAAATCTTAATATTTCACACCGATGGCACACGGAAGAAACCATTTGAATAAATTCTCCAAATTAGTTTATTAAATTTAAATTTAAATGCAATAATTTATAATTGTGACAAAACCGTGTCTTGATTTGGAATAATTTTCTTGCAAAATACTTAGTACTTATATGTAATTATCTTTTTTCTAGACAAAGATCCTTAATGGTTTAGGGTTAGTAGCATATATATTAGGCAAATTATACAATACATCGGCGGTGGAGTTTAGCAGATTACACAAGCAGGTCCTGAAGGATGACATGTGTCCTTCAGGGACTAGATTGAAATATTTAAAAGTTAATTAATTCAAAAAATGGACATGTGTCAACTCCACAACCCGCTTGTGGAGTCTAAAATTTACACCACCGGTGTATCAAATAATTACCCTATATATTATAGTAATAAATTCTCGACAAATCAAAGTATATATCGTACTACTCTTATTTTTTTTCAATCAAGTTGTTGTTGCTATCCATTCATAGTGAATGGGGTGCCCAATATTATTCTTCTAGGCATTGTACTATTATTTTTTTACCTAAAATTTCCTCAGAAGCCAATTTCATCATATTGTTTTTTTTTTCCTACTCATAAACATTATATTTAAATAAACTACACAACAAGAGATGATCTTCTCCTATCACAACTCCTACCATGTTCATCTCAGAATTTGAACTCAAAACATCTAATAAGAAATCTCAAAGTTTAACTATAGGGAGTCAATTTAATCATTGTTTGTTTGGCTTCAAAGAAAAGGGAAAAAATGAAAGAAACTCTCTCATTTGAAATTACCAGTTATTACTTATTATATGTTACCTAATCATAATTCATTTTCTAGTTCAAAAAGTTGACTCTAGAGTCTAGACACGCGGTAAGGCCACCAAATTTATTTCCTGTAAAGAAAATGGAAATCCTAAGTACATATATCAAATGAGATATCAGACATTGATTGGTAGGATCATTTCCATGTGCAAAACCCAAAAAAAAAAAGTTTTTGTTCTCATCTTAGTTTTCCTTTTTCTTTTTTTGAATAACAAACATATGATTCGGAGTTTCTATTATGTTTGAATTGAGAGAACCAATCTTGTGAGTTGTGTGAGTGACATTATTCTTTAATTTAATATAAAAAATTAATATTATATTCCATGTTTTCATATGTGCACTTTTATATTCTTAATTATTTATTTCAAATGTCAATTTCATATCTCTTTTTTTAAAAAAAAAAATTAATTTCATATCTCAATATCTATATTTGACTAAGCAAAAAATTGTGTGATGAGTATAGGCATATATATGATATATATTTCACATATGTACATACCATATTTCCTATATCAAATTTGTTTCTCATGTGATTGTTGCGATTAAATAAGTCTAAAATAATAAATAAGAACACGAAGATTTTACGTAGTTCGATTAATTTAATCCATGTCTACGGGCAGAGAGAGATTCTTATTAATTTGGGAAAAAACACAATACATCAAGAATACAAGATATCGACCCCTTATATAAACATAGGGTACTTCGGCCCAATCCCTCTACTTCCATCACAGACCTCCAAGAAAAATCCACAAAATTTGTAGCTCCACAAATATCGGATCAGGTCACAATTCGGGCCAGGTTAACAAGAATTCCAAAGGCACAAATAACAATTCTCCACCTTGACTTGAATGCTACATAACCAAATCGAAATATCTCCACCTTGACTTAACTTTACCAAATCACTAAAATAAGTCAAGCTTCCTTCTCTGCCAATCAAGCCCATAAGGGCTTCATGCTATGCGAACATTTACCAAGTCCAAGCTATACTTGAACTTGTTACTTGTCAATGGCTTCGTCAACATGTCTGCAGGATTATCAGCTGTAGGAATCTTCTCTATAGTGGCCACCTTATCATCCAAAGCATCACGAATAAAATTCAATCTAACATCAATATGATTTGATCTTTCATGATACACAGGGTTTTTCGCCAAACTCAAAGCACTTTGACTATCACAATAAATGACAGACTTCGAAATGTTCAAACCCAAACTATCAACAAGACCATGCAACCACATACCTTCTTTAATCCCTTCAGTCAATGACTTATATTCAGCCTCAGTAGTAGACAAAGCAACAGGTGCTTTAAGAGTTGCTTTCCAACTAATAGCACAACCATACAGGGTGAAGATATAACATGTTAGAAATCTTCTTTTAATAAGGTCACCAGCATAATTAGAATCAACATAACCAATCAATCCATAATTACCATCAGAATCATAAACCAAACAGACATCTTTCGTTCCATTCAAATACCGCATAATCCACATAACAGCCTCCCAATAAGCTTTACCAGGATTGCTCATAAACCTACTAACCACACTAACAGCATGAGCTAAGTCTGGCTTAGTGCAAACCATAGCATACATCAAGCTACCACTACGCTAGAATAAGGTATTTTGCTCATGTAGTTAACTTCATCATCAGAACTAGGTAGAGTACTAGCATCACGTTTAAAATGTGCAGTCAAAGGAGTACTAACCGGTTTGGATTTATCCATTTGAAAAGATTGCAGTACCTTTTCGATGTATTTCTGTTGAGATACATACAACAAACCTGTTTTTCTATCCCTCCAAATATCCATGCCCAAAATCTTTTTCGCTGCACCCAAATTCTTCATCTCAAATTTATTGCTTAGCAAAGCTTTCAGGCTATTAATCTCAGCCAAATCTTTGGCTGTAATCAACATGTCATCAACATATAGCAGCAAGCATATATATGAACCATCAGACAACTTCTTAGAGTACATACAATTATCATACAGATTTTTAGCAAAATCATGAGAAACCATAAATGAGTCAAACCTCTTATACCACTGTCTAGGTGACTGTCTCAAACCATACAAGGACTTCTGCAATAAGCACACATGGTCTCCATTCTCAGAATCAATAAATCCCTCAAGCTGTGACATGTAAATCTGTTCCTCTAGATTACCATTCAGAAAAGTAGTCTTAACATCTAACTGTTCTAAATAAAGATCAAGAGTACTGACCATGGCTAGAAGAACCCGAATAGTTTTGTGCTTTGCAACTGGTGAGAATACCTCATTGTAGTCTATTCCCTCCTTTTGCGAAAAACCCTTAGCCACAAGTCTAGCCTTGAACCTTACAGGTGCAACTTTGGGGATTCCTTCTTTCCTTTTGAATACCCATTTATATCCTACGGGTTTCACTCCTTTCAGCAATGGTACAAGCTTCCATGTTTTATTTTTTGCAAGTGACTGCATCTCCTCATTCATTGCTAACTACCAATCTGTTGCATTCTCACTCTTAATTGCCTCTTTATAGGATCTTGGTTCATGAGAGTCAATAATTTCAGCCACTGACAAAGCATATGCAATAGGGTCAGTTTCACCAACATTAAAACTAATGCAATCTGCATACCTTTATGGCCTTCTGATTTCCCTTTTGGTTCTCCTTTCTGCTATATTTTTCGACAAATCATCAGTTTCAGTCCTAGGCTCGTCTGTAGTAACAAAAGGTGATTTCAAAGATGGTGCATCAAATACCACTCTCTGGTCAGTACCTGCAAGATCAACAAGCTCCTCTTTCTGGCTAAACATAGCAGATTCATCAAAGGTTACATCTCTGCTAATAATAACTTTGTTGCTATTAGAATGCCACAACCTATAACCTTTAACACCAGTTCCATATCCTAGAAATATGCATTTTATTGTCCTAGGCTCCAGTTTACCATCATTAACATGGGCATAAGCAAGACAACCAAATATACTCAAGTCAGTGTAATCAGAGGGTTTATCGTACCATACCTCTTGAGGAGTCTTCAAATCTATTGCAGTTGATGGAGACCTATTCACCAAATAAGCAGTAGTATTAACTGCTTTAGCCCAAAACTTCTTTGACAAACCAATATTTAGTCGCATGCACCTAACACGCTGCAAAAGTGTTTGGTCAATGCGTTCTGCAACCCCATTTTGTTATGGCATTCTTCGTACAGTGTGATGCCTCACTATACCCTCTTTCTTGCATAACTCATTGAATTCTTGACCATAGAATTCCAAACCATTATCAGTTCTAAGAGTCTTGATTTGCTGACTGTTATGCTTTTCAATCATAATCTTCCACTCTTTGAACCGATCAAACACCTCATCCTTTGTTTTCAGAAAATATACCCAAACCTTCCTGGAGTAATTATCAATGAAAGTCACAAAATACATGCATCTACTATGAGACTCCATAGGAGCAGGACCCCCACAAATAAGAATGAACATAATCAAGAATCCCCTTAGAAGTATATATGCCAGAACTAAACTTAACCCTGCGCTGCTTACCTAAAACACATGTTTCGCAGAATTTAAGCTTTCCACATTCTGACCCATCTAAAAGACCCCTTTTGCTCAAAATTGTCAGTCCTTGCTCACTCATATGCCCCAACCTACGATGCCACAATTTTGTACGATCATTGGAATCCCCAAGAGACTCCGAAACTGCTACTTTTCATATTACTGAATTGCCTATCAGAATGTAAATTCTGTGTTGCAATTTACCCTTCAAGATAGTCATAGCACCTTTTGAAACTTTGATCTGCCCATTTTCGCCAAAATATTTGTATCCTTGTTTATCAAGTGTACCTAAAGAAATCAAATTCTTTCTGAGTTCAGGAACAAGCCAAGCATCAAACGTTCTAATCGTTTCATCATGCGTTTTAATCTGCACTAAACCACTACCCTTGATACTCAAAGTTGTCTCATCACCCAACATCACACTGTCGTTCCACTCCTTAAAGTGTCTAGAACCCATGTGATTCCTTGAAAACGTCATGTGATAAGACGCACCAGTGTCTAGAACCCATGTGTTTGCAAAACCCGCAATACTAACAGTTAGAACACCAGTTTCTACTTTATCATCTGAACTCTCCACAAGAGATGAACTCTCTTGCACAATAGCAGCGGTAGCTTTTACATTGGATTCCTTCTTCTTACTAGAATTACCTTTCTTGCGCTCAGAACAGTCTTTACGCAGGTGCCCTTTCTCATTACAGCAAAAGCATCGAAGCCTATATAACCTCGATTTGGAGTGTAATCTGCCCCTAGCAGAGCCGCTGCTTTTCTCTTTTCTCCTTGTTTCTGCCTGATGTAACAATTAAACCTACTTTTCCATTGACATCTGCTGAAACCTTATTCTACAGTTCCTTCGAAAGCAAAGCGTCTTTAACATCCTATCCTTCAGAGCAATTGTGTCCCTACCATACAGAACGGTATCACGAAAATTCTGAAACGACCTAGGAAACGAACATAGGAGAATCAACGCCAAATCCTCATCTTCTATCTTGACTCCAACTCCACCAAGATCAAGAATAATCCGATTGAAGTTATCAAGATGATCTTTTATCGGTATTTTCTGCCATCTTGAAAGTGTACAGGCGTTGCTTCTGGTATAACCGATTAGTCAATGACTTCTTCATATATTTATCATCAAGTGCCTTCCACAAATTTGCATCTTTTTCTGCGACAACCTCTTTGAAAACCTCATCAGAAAGACTCAACAAGATTGCGCTATGAGCCTTCGCCATGATTTCTTTTATCTCCTTCTCTGTTGATTTTCCAGGCAACATATTTTTATCAATCGCACCTGCGCAGTTTTGTTGAATCATCATCGCCTTCATCTTTATCTTCCATAAGATGAAATCATTCGACCCAATGAATTTGTCAATGTCGAATTTCCCTGATGAAGACATCTTGAATCGCAAAATCTAAATCTCAGAAAAAACGGTTTCTCAATAAACCCTAATCACGAACAGATACCAGGGACCAATCAAGAAATCCAATCCGAGCTCTAATGCCAATTGTTGCGATTAAACAAGCATAAAATAACAAACAAGAACACAAAGATTTTACGTGGTTCGATCAATTTGATCTACGTCCATGGGCAGAGAGGGATTCTTATTAATTTTGGAGAAAACACAATACATCAAGAATACAAGATATCGGCCCTGATCCCTCCGCTTCCATCACAGACCTCCAGGAAAAATCCACAAAATTTGTAGCTCCACAAATATCGGATCAGGTCATAATTCGGGCTGGATTAACAAGAATTCCAAAGACACAAATAACAGTGATGATGATGATGGAATTTTTTTTTGTTTTTTGGCCACAGATGATGAAGAACTAATACATGGAGATATTCATATATTTATTTCATTGAGACAATTTAATAGAATTTATCAAATTAATTTTTTCTATATGAGGGAAGTCTGGAAATTAGTAATTTCAGGCTTTTTTCTTTAAGTTGTAGTAAAGGTAAATTGATATAATATTTAAGGGGATTTGAGTTTGAGGGACCAACTACCCAGCTAATAAATCAAATGATGGGGGTCTTTCTTTTCTTTCTTTTTTTTTCTTATGATCAAATCCAGAAAAACTTAAATTAATATACAAAATATCTTGCTTTTCCCTTACGTTTACTTTTTTTTTTTTAGGAAAATCCCTTATACGTTTACTTTTTCTCAAGGTATGATATTATAGGTGCGTTTTTTCCCTTTAAAAAAAGGTGCATTTTTTTTAAAAAAAGTATATTATATAGTTATATAGTTATATTATTCGATTTGGTATTGCAATAATCATCATATCCCCCTTTATATCATTATTTTTTGAAAAACAGTCTACCAACAATTATTATTGATTGATATTATGTTAAATTAAATGTTAAATTAAATTTAGCAAGAAGGAAATCAAACTTCTAAAAGCCAAAAATTCCAACTCAAATCGTCGGAGAGATTGGCTGGTCGTTGAAGAGATTGGGTGGCAGAAAAAAAATCGTTCAAAAGATGAACAAAAGAAATCGTGGGGAAAAAAAAAGAAAGAGCTTGGGTTTCGATAAAAAGAAAAAGAAAAGAAAAGAGAGCTCGGATCATGGTACCAATATATACTTATCCATCCTAT
>AWUE01022386.1:0-32637 GCA_001974825.2 Corchorus olitorius
CTTTCCATATCACAAAAGTCCAATCTAATATAATACTAACAATTTTTTCACGTTAATTTAGACTTATTATTATTATAATAATTATTAAACTTATTATTAGTGGTATTATAATTATTAAACTTATTATTATAATAATAATTATTATTAGTGGTATGTATTTTTTTCCTTCATCTTTTCTTAGATAATTTAGACTATTTCAAAGTTGAGTATATAATATTTTTTTCTAAAAAAACAAATAAAAAACAAAATCATATACTTCGACTTAATATGTAGCAAAAAAATACTTATCTTTTTGACCAAAAAAAAACTTCAACTTAATTGCCTCTTCAAGAACAGAAAAAGAAAAACACATATAGTTTTTCAGGTTAAAAAAAGGACATTTTCCTCTTTAAATCGAAGTCTCCATATAAGATCTTCAATTCTAAATTAAAAGAAGAAAATCGACCAAAAAAAATTAAAAGAAGGAAAATAAGATTTTGGGTTTGATTATTAGAGTAAAAAGATAGTGAGCATAGTCATGGGAGTGACAGTTGTAAATTGTAATAAGAGACAAAAATGAAAACAAAAATAGATGCCATGAAAATTAGCGGCATATTTGGTAGGGGCCTAAGAGGAGGTTAGAGAAGATGGTTGTTTTTTACCAATTATATTTAGTTAGTCTTTTTTTGGTGAATCTAATTAGTCTTTTTTTAAAAAAATTATCAATATATCAAAATTTAAATAATAACTAATGATATTTATATTGAATGCCGCACAATTTTGTATTTGCTAACTAACAATGTGACGGCCAATATTCACCTTATATAACTTTTTTCTTTTTGATGACATCGTTAATTATAGTGCATGTGCAACTTTTTAATATTCATTAATGTAAGCTTAAATCACATCAATCATTCATTAATTAATTAATACCCAAAAAATTGGTAGATTAAAAATGACAAATCAAGTTCTATCTTTGGTTTAAACTGTCAAAAATATGTATATGTAGCATATTAAATTTAATTTCTCAACCGTAAAAAAAGTTAAGGACATATGATTAGTAATTAGGAAATTTTTTTTTTATCAATCCAATTTGTATATCCACTTTTATAGTTCCTCACGTTGCATTAAGTTTAGTTACAATTTTATACAAATATAATTTATATAAAGGTAAGAGTATGTTTGATTGAATTGTGAGAACAAAATATTAAAAAATTAGTTATGTAGCTAATATTAAAAAGTTTAAGGTTATGTAGTTTATTTAGTATTATATTATTATATATTAAAAAGTTCAATTCAATTTAATTTTTGTTGAAATATATCAATAGATCATTACTTATTTTGCTTCAATAGCTTCAATCACATTAATCTTTAGTTAATATGCACAATAGCATATAAATTCAATTTCTCGATCGCAAAAAAGGAAGGAACTATAAATTGGTGAATAGGAAAACATTATTTCTCAAACCAATTTGTATACAAATTTTACAAATTTGATTTACAGATAATGATGTCTGGTTGTGTTGTGAGATCTGTTTTGGAAAGATTAAAATGGTGAATACTAAAATTAGATACTATATAGTGTGACAATAATAAAAATAAAACAGATTGAAAATTCAAAAAAAATAGCTAGAAGGCTGAAGAAGAGGGAAAGAGAGGAGAATAAAAGGCAAAAAGAAAAATTGACTGAAAGTTTGTTTCAAGCTATGTTTTTCTTTTGATAAACTGAAAGTTTTTTTTCATTTTTTTGAAGGATAAATAATTTATTAAAGAGGAGAAGGTTACAACCAAGCAATCAAGTTTGATATTCTTGAGACACCAAGCTTGGCTAAAGAGTCTGCAAAGAAATTTGCCTCCCTAAAAATATAAACAAAAGTAACATGACCGATAATCTCTAACAAGTTAGACAACCTATTAAAGAGATTACTAAACTTCCATGGCCTACTATCAGATTTAGTAATGCATGAGATAACATTTGAAGAATCACTTTCCAAAATAATTCTAGGCAATGGGAAAGCAACAACATCCATAATGATTGATAAAACTTCAACAACCGCCAGAAGTTCAGCAAGGTTGGAGTCAGCAATACCTATGTTCAAATGGTTGTTTCTTTTTGGTAAACTATCTTATTTTAACAATTTTAAAATGGGGTGCATCATTTTAATGGAATACAAAAAAGACCTATTTTTAGTATCATCCTATCATAATTTAAACTCATATAATATTGATAAATTATTTAGAGTAAAATAAAAGGTTCAGAACTATGGGTGATATCTACAACAAAGAGAGTTAGAAGGCTAGAGAAGCGGGAAAGATGGGAGAATAAAAAGGATAGAAAACTACCTAAAAGTTTTGTTTCGATCGATTTTTTCTTTTGGTAAATTATTTTATTTTAACAAGTTTAAGATTTATAATATAGATATAATTAAGAAATTATAAGGTATAATAGAATAAAAGGTGTGGAACTAGCACTGATATCTACAACAAAATTTTGTTCTCTTAAAGTTAATAATTTTTGGTTAAGATGCCGAGTTAATCAAAGAAATTGCAAAATTACAAATTTGAAGATGAAGAAAATGTTGACACATCTCAACATTTTCGTGGAAAAGAGAAAGCTCAAGAAGAGGCAAAAGGTTGATGGAAGTAAAGATGGAAATGTAGATGCAGACTTAATTATGCTCGATGGATGATTTGCCAAGACAAGCATATGAAAAACCAAAAAGAAAAAAGGAGTTGCAAGAAAAGCCAAGTTAATCACAATTGATGATGAAGATGATGACATAACTTAGGTGAAAATAAAAAATGTTGTCAACAAAAAGATTAAAGTGGAAAAGAATTATAATGATAAGTTTATTTTCGTAGACTATTAAACATAATTTATATATTTATTATATACTTATACTTATTTCATTTGGATTATTTTAATATTTATAATTTATAAAGATTAAATTATTATATATTTGTTATGTTATATATTACAGATTAATATGCGATTTATTATTTTTATTTAGTTATTTCATTTCTTATAATTTACAAATTATTAACACACGTGTAACTATAATTACAATCTCATATATACTAATTTAGGTAAGTTTTTATGTAACTTTTATTTATTTATTATGAATAATTTATCATAAGAAAACAAGTGGAAGAAGTAGATATCACTTTAAAACAATTCCTCAATCCATCATAAAAATTGCAAATTCCTTCCAATGTTTTGTGTTCATTTCAACTGTCATGGAAATCAACAACAAAAATAAGCAATGAGAACTTTGTTTTCATAGACTATTAAACATATATTATTTATTATATTAATAATTCATTTAGATTTGAATATTTTTATTATATATGATTTATAAAAAAAAAATTCACATTATATTATAAATTAATATGCCATTTATTTTCGATAAAAAATATGTTATTTATTATATTTATTTTATTTTAATTTTTATGTTTTATAAATTATTAGCATACGTGCAACGCACGTATCTTTACTAGTATATATATATAGACAAGTGTTTTTGTAAGCTTTAACTCCATCAAACGTCGGGGGCACCGGCAGCACAAGAGATTAGATTTTTTTTTTTTAGGATTCTTGTGCGGTATTTTTTATTTTTTATTTTGGGGTTTGTTGGTTGGAGTTTTAGATGAGAAAGGAGTAGGTAGATATTGAAAATTAAACTTGAATTTAAGGATAAAAATGTCATTATGATTTCCTCTTTAATAATTTCTAAAAGTTTTATTTCCTTCCGGTTAAATTTAATTTGAAATGATACCAATCAATAAATATTTCTGGTACACTACCATTTTTTGAAATTTTCCCAATTTTTTTTAGACTTCAAAGAAATGTACTAATTAATATATTTGTGAAATTTATGGTTTATTAAAAATTTTGAGGAATGAATATAAAAAAACCATGCATTTAGATTTGTAAATAAATAAAATAGTACTAGTACTTTGAAATGGTTGAGATAAAAAAATTATTAAGCTTAAAATATGATTGCTTATTAAAATTGTTAAAGGGCTATATTGAGTCATTGACAATATCTGATTTTGATATAAGATTACTTAATAGTAGTTCATTAATTACTTGCTATAATAAATAAGCATGATACATAAATGAAAGCAAAAACCACTTGATGGATGACAAATTGATTATTGGATGAATAATAGTAAGTAGTATATATATCACTTTCATATAAATATTTGACATATGTATCTATTTAGTATATAAATGAATTTGAGTTTTATTTTCAAAATCAAATGGATGTTTCATTTGGTTGACATTTTCTTCTTTAATTCCTACCATTTGATAACTCTTCTTTAATTACTTGTCTTTACTTTCTGTTGTCATTTTTATCTTCTACTTTTTGTCTTTTTCTCTCCGTTCATTATTTTGGGTAATAAAGAATACCAAAAAAAAAAACCACCAATGAGTACATTAATTAATAGTTTCAATGATGAGTAAAAACTAAATATATACTATATATTATTATTTGAATATCCTCTCAAAATTACTGATAGCACCCATCAATTTTTAATGTGGGAGAACATTATCGTCCCGTTTTGGTCTTTTCTCGTTTGGAATTTAAAGGTGTTGCGTCAAAAATCCCCTTGTGTAGAGTTTTTGTGAAAACCTTTATAGCAGCGCAAGGCGTGCCAGTCATTTTGCTGAAAATGACAAAGAAGTAGAAAAAGTGATTTGGTGGTGCGCGAAGCACATGAATAAATCAGAGCGAGTGAATTGCGGGAACTGGATCAAAGTCACACCGGAGCATTTAAATCATTGATCCCAAATTGACTGTAAAAGGGGAAATGTCGGAAAAGATTTCTTGCTTTGAAAAAAGATTGAAAATAACAAGCAGGTTGTTATTCAAAAGAAAAATTGAAAAGAAAACAATTAACGTCCTGAGACGGAATCGAAAAAGAAAACAAACTCGCGGAGAGTTGGTTTCAGTGTCCTGAGACAAAGCTGGAGTAGAAAAATACTGAGAAAACAAGACGGACTCGTGTTGAGAAGAACTAAGTTTTGCAGGGTTGCTGCAAAAGAGATGGCGCAGGGCCTGAGATGAGATAAGCTAGGAGCTTTGTTGTTGCACAGAGCAAATTTGAGATAACGAGACAGACTCGTGTTGAAAAGAGCTGAGTTCTGCAGGGTTGCTGCAGAGGATGGCACAGGGCCTAAAAGAGAAAAGTGGCGCAGGGCTTGAATAAAGGAAGTGGCGCAGGGCCTGGAGAAGAACAAGCACGGAGCTTTTCGGAGCAAATTTGAGGCTGCAGGAGTCTCTCCTTTCTCCTCCTTCTCCCCTCCCAACTGAAGGAGGGAAGGCCTTTATATAGGGGGCGGCCTAGGCTTGGCTACCAAGGCTGTCCTCCCTAGTTTGTCCTCCCATTAATTGCTTCTTCAATCTGGTCTGTTTTTGCTTTTAAATGCTTCTTCAATTTGATCTCTCAAAAAATCAGGAAACTTCCAAGATGACTTTCAATATTCATCAACCTTGTGTGACCACCTTTAAATGGTCATGAAGGCCGGCCATATATTCCCAAAAATAGCTTGGATTGAACCTGTCTCTTAATCTGATGCAATCTGGTCTTATTCAGGTCCTAATTGTGCTGCACTTTTTACTGATTGCTGCTAAAAATAGCCAAAATGACCTCATATTCATCCAAGACTTCCTTGGCCACGAAATTGATCTTGAATTGATCATTCTTGGCCATGAAATCGGTCAAGAGAGAAATCAGATTCAATTTTGACTAAACCGAGGTGGAAGGCTTCCTGTCCTTAATTGAAAAACATGAAAAAGTTGCAAACGAAGTGAGATTGAGTCCAAATTTCACCAGTAGGGTTCGGCTACCATATTAAGATCATAGAAAAAATCTTGGTAAAAAATGAGCTCTCTGTCATGGTGAAATTGGTTTCACACCCCAAACTGTCCTTAATTGAAAAAGCGTGCATAAGTTTTTCATCTTAAGTCAGAATGAGATGAAATTTTGTCAGAATGATCTATGAGAGTCAAAGATCATACTGGAAAAACCCCTGTTCGAATTGCACCTCTCTAGGCCATTCAATTTTGTTGATTTCGCCTTTTGTCCTTAACTGAATAAAATGCAAAGTTGCATCTAATCCAATAAGGATCAAATTTTAGGCATGGGCGACCCGGGCTAGCCTTGTTATGCCACATGTCATGCCATATGTCTAATTTTGACATGGCATTGTGTACTTTACAAAATTAGGATGGTCATCCAAGAATTAAATCTTAATCAGAATCAGAAATCAAGATGATTTTAATTCTTTTCTGACCATTACTTACTGAACTAATAATAATTATAAAATTATTATTATTATTCAATAAATATTACTAATTTCGGCCCAATTATAGGAATTTAGGAAAATAAAATTATTTTCCTAATTTAAAATATGATAAGGATGGCATAAATTTTAATCTAGCTTCAGAATTAGATTAAATCTGAGCCACACATCTTGTTCTAACATTCTTGAGGACAAGTTTACCCCTAATTGTAAATTTAGGTATCAACAAAAGGCTCCTTTTAATTTTCGATGAGGGACAACCTTTTCGCCCCTGTTTCGTCTTTTCTCGCTTGGTTAATTACCCAATAATCCTTATGATTGGTAGTATGTATTTGGTGTATTTGGTTTTGAAAGTAATTTTAAGATAAGTTGACTAATATATATGATTAAGTGTGTTTTAATTACATATTATTAATTGTGTGTGGATATTAGGATTTATCAGTTCGACTCCTCTGCCAAAATTTCAAAAGGATTGGTGCTATGAATATATCTACAATAATGGTTGATTCATATGTAAACTATTGACATTCCAGTTCTATTATCCTTTCAGTCTTTATTTATATTTTGGTGGATTTCTTCTTTTCTACCATTTCTGCGAATTGTTTCAACTGTACTTTGTTTTGTTTCTCAAAATTTCCAAGTGGACGTTGATAAGATCTTTCCATTTAATTTAGCAGCACCTTAGGATGACATAGCTTGAAGAGGTGAGCTTCCACTTCTCACCACAACACTTTGAGGTAAATCTGGATTTATTTGTTGATTATATTATTTGATACTTAAATTTAACTTTTCCTTATTCCTCTTTTATTTTACAAAAAAGTTCGTTCTTTTATTTAACATTCGGCTTCCTTTTTCTTGATGTTTTTATTAGTTGCTTATGTTTAGTATATTTCTACCCTTCTAAAAGCACAGTTAGTCAATGCTAAGTACAATCATTTTGTAATTCATTGTGTAAATTACATATGCTCTTACAAATGCTCTCAACTAATTCAATTTTCGTTTGACAACTAAATTTGCTCCTTGACTACAAAAAATCAGTCAAGTTTAAAATTGGTCTTTTGCCATATGGCTCATTACTTTAAAATCCTTCAAATCTTTTAACACTTTTGCTTGAAATACATTGTCTTTATATGTAATTTTAGCATTTGGATGTAATTAATGGTGTTCCTACCATTTTTTCTTAGTGCATTGTCTTTATATGTAATGTTAGCATTGAGATGTAATTAATGGTGCTTCCACCATTTTTTTCTTTAGTTGTTAGTTTTGGTCTTAAGTTTCATGTCTAAATCTTAAAATATTGTCTGTAGCGTAAGCACAAACTAACCCACTTGTAACAATTATATTAAATCATTCTCGTTGTATAGACTGTAGAGTAGGAGTTCAATATTTTAATTTTACATCCATATATATAATTTAAGTCAACTCAATTTTAAAATTAATTAAAATTCAATGTGATTATCAAAATACCAAAAATCTTAAAATGCAAAATCATTTTGCATCTTATTTAGAAGAGAATAATAATAATTAAATAAATATAATGATAAGTAAATCTTAAGAAGTAACTAATTAACTAATTACTCTGTTTTAATAAGTCAAAGAATATGTTTGTGACTTGTGATGTGAGGAAGAGAGACAAAAAGGGAATGTACACATTTGTTTCTTTCTGTTATGTGTGACATCTAATGTATCACACACTGATACATATATGACAGTATATTAAAGAATGATGTAATTAAATAATTAATTTGAAAATAAAAAAGAAGAAAAAGTAAATGCAAGTGTATATGTTTATTGCATCATTTGCATGGTGTCAGCCATGGGACAAGTAGATAATTAGATACTACTATTTACGTAAAGAATTAAAGATCAGACCTGTAGCAAAATAAAAAATTAAAATAAAGAAAAAATAAATATATAAAGCAAAAGAAAGGAAAGAAGTACCCAAAACATTAAAAAGAACCCAAAGGACAGCAGCCAGCAGACCAGACATTCACATTTGTTTTGTGGCCATATGATGTAAGATATGTTTTGGATTTGCCTTTTCAACAACATGTTCTCAAGGCTTAGTTGGTACTTATTCCCTAGCAAAAAGTTATGTGATCAATAATTCTATGGATAGATTCCATGCCCACAAACCAATAACCCTTCAACTGAAAATGGCCCCCTTTTTTTTTTTGCCAAAAAAATGGCTTGTTTCAATAATAAAAACTTTTTAAAGCTTTCTTTTTTATTTTTTTGCATCTTACAAAAATCTTCTTGTTTTCAAATATTTAAGGTGAAGAAAATATGCATTTCATCTTATTGGGTCATTTTCACTTTTCATAATTTAGTTTATTATTATTATTGTAATATATGGAATAATTATACAAAATACACCATCAATGAAGTTTAGGGACAATACATCCAGGGTTTAAGGGTTGACCCAGTGTTGACGGAACCGGACCGGATCGGCCGGTTGAACCAGGAACCGACCATAAATTCGGTTCTGTCACATACATAAAACCGTCGATCGAGAACTGGGAAAACCAGGTGGTTAAACTAGGAACCGGACCGGATTGAGCCGGAAAACCCGGTTTTAGATATTATTTTATTGTAAAATATATTTTTAAATCATTTATATTTAGAAATAACAGGTTTTAAATGGTTTTCCACAAAACGATCGGATTAACGGTTGAACCGATCAGACCGGCAAGGAATCGGTTCATCCTCTGGTCCGATTCTCTCAGCATTGGGTTGACTTTATTAAAAACTATTTCCCAAGGGTTTAAGGGTTAACAATACATTCCATGAGACTTGAATCCAAGACCCCACAGTTCAGGTATGATATACCTATCAGTTGAACTATCAACTTAGGTACATATGACACATGACTTTATTTATTATAAATTAAAACTAGGAAAATGAAATCAAAGCAATAAAAATAACAAAAATGACAGTTGCCAAAAAGAAAAAAGCCCAACAAAAAAGACAACAACGAAAAAGATAAAACACTTAAAATTAAATGTCAAAACAAACAAAAAAAACATTTATTATTCGATATATTGTCGGTCCATGGAGTTTTTAAACTACACAAGCGTGTTAAAATGTTGACACTTATTCCATTTTATTTTATAATTAATTAAATATTTAATATTCATATCTATATATTTTTTAAGAGATACATGTCAACCGTTTAATCCCGTAAGTGTATTCTGTTAAACTTCACAGATGGTGGATATAATAATTTTTCTCTATGTTATTTTATGGATTTGATGAATGATTATACAATACACCGTCAATCTAAAGTTTAGACTCCATTAACGGATAAAGGAGTTAACACATACACCATTAATTAATTAATTTTGTATTTAAAATAAAAATCTATTTTCTAAAAAATACATATAAATTCTTAAACCTCGCATGTCTACATAGTTTGCTAAGCTTTACTTAAAGGTGTGTTGTGTAGTTTTTCTTATTTCATGTTCAAGATTCAAGTAACCTCGTCCACACAAAAAAATGCAAAATAATAATGATAAAAAAAGCCATTAGCCCTCCAAGTGTGATTAACCTCAACTTAATACCCAAGTCAACCAATCATTTCCACCAAAAAAGTTAACCAAACCCGTCCATTTCTTTTGTTCTTGTCTTCTTGACGCGTTAAATTTTTTTTTAATTGTTTCCTTGTAATAAAATAAAACTGTAGTTGTAACAAAAATAAAAAATAAAACTGTAGTAGTTTTTTTGAAGACATGAAAACAAAACGACTAATAGCATCTAAAGTCTAAAATCATCTAAATTAAGTAATTCATCAATTTGTAGATGCATATACTTCTTAAATCTTGAAGATTTATGTTCAAGTTTTACGGTCTAGCTAGCTATCTTAGATTTAAGTCTCATAGCAATTTTTTTTTTGAAGAATCATAGCAAATTTATTTGTTTTTTTTTTTGAGGATTTATTTGTTTGTGTTTACTTGTTTATTTCATCATCATACATTATATTGGGTGTATAAATAGTAATTTGGTTGTAATGAAATCTAACAAAAAGAGTTGGTGCAAAAAAATCTAACAAAAAGAGACTAAATATTCCAATTTTACCATATATTCATATATTAATATACAAATTCCCTTTCCTAAATTCAAGTTTATATTCATATATTAATATACTAATATAATATAATATTATCCTATATATAATACTTTTTTTTTAACATTATATCCTATATACTAATACTGATATTAAACAAAAAATAAATAATAAAAAAAATTACAAAAAGACAAGTTTCCCACATAAAGTCACATGCAACATGAATCTATATTATCCAACATGAAAATGTGAAACCAAAACCATACATTACATTTCCTAACCTAACATTATTACAATGAGTCAATGACCCCACAAGAAAACAAAACTTAGTTTGAACAAAAAAAAAAAAACAAAACTTAGAAAAGCCAGCATTTTTGTCGTGTGCTTAATGCTTAGTGCTTACTTTAAAAAAAAAAAAAAGAAAAAAAAACTGATACAGTCTTGCAGAGATATTAGTAGTTAGAAGTACAAGTTAAATTAAAAAATATATATAACTAAAATTTTGGCCCTTTGGCCTTTGGGTGTCCTTGACAGAAGAGAGAAGTGAGAGAGATATAGAACCAGGTCCAAATCTATAATAGGGACACTTGTGAGAAGAGAAGGAAGAAAAGGTAAAGGAAGAAACTTTTGGGAGAGAAAAATGGCTGGAGGAGGTGAAGAAGAAGGGACATCGTTGGAGTATACACCAACATGGATTTTAGCAGCTGTTTGCACTGTTATTGTTGCCGTTTCTTTGGTTGCCGAGCGTCTTCTTCATTGTCTTGGAAACAAATTGAAGACCAAAAACCAAAAACCACTCTACGAGGCTCTTCAGAAACTTAAAGAAGGTAACCCATTTCTTATCTCTCTTCCCCCCCTTTTTTTTCTATGTTTAATTTTGTTCATATAAGAAGATAAATTTTGTGCCAAACAAAGAAGAAGATAAATTTGGATGGATGTGTTTAAGGAAGTTTTTATTTGTTTCCCTTCTTCAAATTCTGCATTTTAAGAAGGCAACCGTATTTATTCTTTATCTATATATATACAGTTTCCTAGAGGGGACAGTTAAATTGGGTAAGTTGCAATTTTTTTTGTCTAAATTTATAGATGTCTTTTTTTTTGTGTCTCTGTCTCTCTTGTAGGAGTAAATCTGGGGAAAAGATGATCTTGTTTATGTTAGGAGAAAATATATATTTATGTTATTTAGATATCTAAGGATGTGAAAAAAATTCATGTTCTTTTGAATCTTTATGTAGAAAAATGGTTTTTATTTGTTATTTGGAAATTCTTTTTGTCATTTTCTGAATTCTAACTTTGAAATGGGGGGAATTATTTTTGGCAGAGTTGATGCTTTTGGGGTTTATATCGCTGTTGTTAACAGTATCTCAGAGTTTGATCTCTGAAATGTGCATATCAGAGAATGCATTAGATACCATGCTTCCCTGTAAACCTCAAAAAAAGGAAGAAACATCAGAGGGATCCAATAGCACTTCTACCACCTCACATTTTCAGAAGTTTTTTGCTTCTACTCTGTCCAGTCGCACCAGGCGCCTACTGGCTGAAACAGCCGAATCCTCCAAAGTCGGATACTGTGCTAAGAGGGTAACATAATCACCTCTTAAATCAATGATTATCACCATTATTTGTGCTTTATCATCAATACTTATTGTATTCCACGTTCAAATAAGGATAAACACAGAATTATTGCATCTTTTGTCACGGTTAGAGAGGAAATCCTGACGAGAGTAAATAACTCAGTTTTGATGATAGTGGCACATTAAAAGTGCAGAGAAATTTATCTAGGATGCCAAATGAATCACATTTACCTAATTGAATACAATATATTACTATGGTTTCTTGCTTTGATTAAAGTTCTCTTGTTATTTCCATAATTTTTGTGCTTCAGGGTAAGGTACCCTTGTTGTCTACTGAAGCGCTCCATCATCTGCACATTTTTATCTTCGTCCTGGCCGTTGTCCATGTGACATTCTGTGTCCTCACAGTTTCTTTCGGAGGGCTAAGGGTAGGTACTAGGCACTCTAATATGTTTCATTTGCTTATGTGTGATATAATTATTTTGTTTCTTCAGTAATTTGTTGTTTGTTTGTTTGTTGATGTAGATACGTCAGTGGAAGCATTGGGAAGATGAAATTGCAAAACAGAATTATGATACAGAGGAGGGTAAAGTTAAATATTGATCTATATGCTCATATTTCACTGAGACCTTTACCTCATTTGTTGGAAAAATTGACTTATTTACTGCTGGTAGAAGTATGGCCATAAGGTTTGTTGACAGGATGCAAACTAATGAAAGCCTTATCTCAAAGTGGATAAACTATGCAGTGTATGGAGCTGCTGTAATAACTGTTTTTGTAGCTAAGAAAACTATTCAGTTAAAAAATTGAATGGAGTCCCAAGTGATCACATAAAAGCTGTACTAGAGGACGGTTTACTGATTGATAGACCAATTGAGTTAAGTAGGAAAGTGAATTTGGCATAGTGACTTTTCTCCACCCCATCTCCCTGGTCCAGAAAAGAGAGGAAAAAGAAAAAAAGGAAAAAAAAAAGAGTGAATTATTGCTTGTTATAGTCTCTTTGTAGTGGTTTAGTAGTCCATATTTGTTTTTGTTGCTTCTAATTGTTGTACTGTGTTAGTGCAGTGTTGAAGAAAAAAGTCACTCATGTCCATCAGCATGCTTTTATCAAAGAGCACTTTTTGGGTTTTGGTAAAAATTCCATTGTGTTAGGGTGGCTGGTAAGCTGCTATTTCATATATGATACAATCTTTTTGCCATTACATCTACAGCAATTTAACTTGAAAACGGGGTTAATTCTAAAATGTCACTTTTCTTGCCCACTTACTCCCCGTGCCTGTCATATGGAATAATTGATATGGATATTAATCTAAGGTTATGTTTGGTTCGTGGTATCTTAGGTATCACATGGTAATGTCATTCACACTACTTTCCTAGAAAAACTATTTCAGTGGGAAAGTATAATTTTTTATTTTTGTGGGAATAAGATTACCATGTTTGGTTAACGTGGGAAAGTTATTAAATTTTGAGAATATAAGAGAAAGACAAGGGAAAAAGAGTCACACTTTCCTGGGAAAGTTAACTTTCCCACCCTTTTAGATGGGAATGTCATTCCCACCACTTTCCCACTTGAGTGGTAAAGTGATGGGAATGATATTCCCACCTAAAATTAGATTCCTCCAACCAAACATGGGAAAGTTATTTTCCCTATCTAACTTACCACACTTTCCCACTACTTTCCATGAGCCAAACACAACCTAAGAGAGAGGTAGACCTTGAAATTGCTTTATATATAAAATTCATGCACACATGTGTGTCTACATATGGCCTATGTTTCAATTTTGTGATAGGAGTTGGAATTTGTCCTGGTGTTTGTAAGACGGATTTTATAAATACATTTAGGTGTACCATTTCATGTGTTTGCCATTGTTTAGAATTTTGGTATGCTTTATTTACACATATGTGTCTGTATACATGCTTGCATTCATTTCTGCTCTTTGTGGTTAATAAGTTTATGTTTGATCCTTCTGTTATCCATTGTCAAGGGAGTGACCATTTTTCCAATGTTGGAAAAAATTGGAAGAAATTACTGTAGTGTTATAAAAAATGAAGTTGTGCTTGTGTCTATATTAGATAGATAATAAAAGTAAAGGTCATGTGTGCATTAGGTTCATTTCTTCCCAGAATAATATCTTTGCCCCACCCTGTTTAATGACCTACATAGAATAAGAGTTTTTCAGTGTTGTCTCACGCTTCTTTCATAAGTTTGGACACTAAAAGACAACTAAAGGAAGGAACCTTAATTGAGCCTCAGAAACTTTTTCAGAAACAGATATTCTAACCATGACTCATTGATATCCTTCCTCATTTTCCTTTTTTTTTTTTTCTTGCAGCATTCTTTTTTCAAGCAATTTTATGCATCTGTGACCAAAGCAGATTACGTGACACTAAGGCTAGGTTTCATCACGGTAAGTTATCTTGTAAAAGTAGTTTTCTAATAGAATTTTGTTATAGTTGTGATCTTGTTCCTACTATTGTTAATTAGCTAAATATTTATTACTTGTATTACAGATGCATTGCAAGTCGAATCCAAAGTTTAATTTTCACAAATATATGATACGAGCCCTAGAAGATGATTTTAAGCAAGTTGTGGGTATAAGGCAAGTGATGTTTGGGGTTTATTTGTGATAATTTCAGCGTCAATGGTTTCTTTTCTGTAGACACCAACTAGGTATATTCTGACATTATATAAAGCTTACTTGCTTATTCTTCTTGATCAGTTAATTTGCTCTATTTTTGTTGCAGCTGGTATCTGTGGGTGTTTGTGGTCATATTCTTGTTGCTGAATGTTCATGGTATGTAATATCATTGATTATTATCAACTAACTACATTTCGATGCTTTGTGCTGTTAGCACTATCATGTTTTGATGTGCAATTACATTCGCAGTCTTGTCAAAAAAGTTATTCTTTTGATAAAACAAATTATTTTACTTAAAAGTGTAACAGGGGCCGCATGTTTTATGCCCTATTCATAGCACTTGTAACTATTTTATGTGGCATTCCATTGGTGGGCATATAGGACTGTGTTTCTGGTGTTAAAACTAGAGTTTTAGTAATTTATTATTCATTCCTCTCTGTTCTGAGAATTTTTGTCTTTTGATAATCTTTCCACTGTAATGAACGGAAAGTATCAATTACACAGATGCTGTTTCTTAAAAGATGAACTGTTGGTTCTTTGCTCCTATGGCATGTCAGAGATTCTTTTAGTGTAATTACTGCCTAGCACTAATGTATAAAACATAATGATGACATTTTTTAATTTCCTTCTGCAGGATGGCATACATATTTCTGGATAGCATTCATTCCTTTCATAGTGAGTAGTTTTTAAATAAAGTTTCTTGCCCTTTTATATATGCATGCACACAAATAAACACATATCTAGCAATACAAACTAGATTTAATTTTTGTGAATCAAATAACCTGCATTATATTCCCGAAAATTTTATAAAAAACTGATATTTGAATTTCATTCTATACCAATGACAACAATGAGACTCGTAAATTTCTATATAAAGAAAATGAAAAAAAAAATGACGCATATTGAGAGAAGTTCATTGGCATTAAAAGGTTATAAGTATGCCCTTTCATCAAATATGTCACAGAATCTCTCTGCAATATGGAATTTTAATTGTGTTTGTATACAAGTTCTTCTTTTTTCCCTCCATTCTATTTATTTTTCTTATTTGTTTATTTTTTTCCAGCTATTACTTGCTGTGGGCACCAAGCTTGAACATGTAATTATCCAGTTGGCGCATGAGGTTGCAGAGAAACATGTAGCCATTGAAGGGGATTTAGTGGTTCAACCATCAGATGAACACTTTTGGTTCAATAGACCTCGCATCGTCCTTTACTTGATCCATTTTATCCTCTTCCAAAATGCTTTTGAGATGGCATTTTTCTTCTGGATTTGGGTAATCTTATAGTTTAGGTCTTTATTTTGTCATATGAACCACATTGTAATTTGGATAACATACTAATACTTTTTTCATCATCTGCAGGTTCAATTTGGCTTTGAGTCCTGCATAATGGGTCAACTGGATTATATCATTCCTAGGCTTGTTATAGGGCAAGACCCAGTGACCATTCCTTTTATGTTATTTTGTGATCTTTCTTTCTATGTTTTAAAATTTTCCAAGATTCTTATATGCGCATTATAACTATGTGGCCAACCGTTTTCTTTCTTTTATGTTTGTTCCTCCAGGGCTATTATTCAGTTACTATGTAGTTATAGCACCCTGCCACTTTATGCCATTGTCACACAGGTTGGTTGCATTTCTTTTAACCAAAATATTCTATTCCTTATCTGGAAGTTAATTTACAAGCCCTTTCTTTTTGAATTGAAGATGGGAAGCTCATTCAAGAAGGCAATATTTGAGGAGCATGTTCAAGGGCGCCTTATCGGTTGGGCTCAGAATGCGAAGAAAAGGAAAGCCTTAAAATCTGCTAGTGAAGGTACCTCTCTAACTGGCACTGTACACTCTGCTAGTGAGGGTTCCTCTCAAGCAGCCTCCGTGGAACGTCCCTCTGTTGCAATACAGATGGGTAGAGTTCTACGCAATGCATCTGCTCCCGAGGAGATTCATCCTGCAAAGGGTTCTGATGGCTCGCAATGAGCAGTGCAGTTTGTCTCAAGTGCTGGTTTTTGTAGAAGAATTATTAGATAACATTATTATTTATGTATATTTATCAAGGTTGTATTTATGTTCACACGGGAATAGCGGGGTATATGTTTTCTGGGCATCAAATCTGGATTCGAAATCTATGAATGGCCCAGTAGGTAAAATAATGCTGTGTACTGAAATGCTTTTAGTCAACAAGTTAAGATCGTAAAGAGCTTGTACAGCATTTACTCATTTAGTTGCTGTCAGCCCTTAATGTATCCGAATAACAGTTATTTTGTCATCTCAATATACAGTTATATATATACCATGAAGGCCAGAAATTTGAACAGCAATGATTATTTTTGCTAAAGTTGCTAAATGAGAAGTTCAGACAAGGATTAATGATTGTTTTTGGTATCCAGAAAACAGTTATTTTGTCATCTTATATACAGTTATTGTTTTTGTTTTTGGTTGAGGTGTATTACCTTTGAACATTACTCCATTTCTATGACACCAAATAATCCAAAGCATACTGGAAATTTCCCAAGTGAAATGAAGAGCCTCAATACGATCAGTCTGTAACATGTTCATCCAAGAATAATGAATCCAATCAGCAATATATAGAAAAGACTTCCTTCTGAAACGGGAAAAGGATGAAAGTCCAAGTTCCTCTAACACTCTTATATTCCATTCTTTTGTTGTCCAATTGATAAACTGAGATAACTGAAATCTGGATTTTGAAAGTGTGGGATTCCAAATGTAATTATGTACCTTGGACAAAAAGATCCTCACCATTACCAATTTTCCAACCCGAGTCCTTCCTTAATTATATCTCTACCAGCTAAAATACTTTTCCATGACCAACTTTCCTCACCTCGAGCAGTAACTTCTAAAACTTTGTTTCTAGCACAATGTTTTTGAAGGACTAAAGTCGGCAAAAAAGCTCAAGGATCTCTAAATTTTTCCAATGGCTTTCAAACTAAACGACTGGCAGATTAATGACTTTCACATTATCAAACTTGATATAGAAACGTTGTTACTTTTAGGTTAAAAAGCAATTGAAAATAAGTCTACCAACATATATTTACTTTTAGGAAGCAGTTAGAAAGAAAAAAAAAGGTTTTAGAATTGTTGGAACTTGGAAGAAAGAGTATAACCATGGTCATATTCAAAGTGAAATGAGCTTATTGCATTTATGTACCTTAAGAAAAAAACAGGCATTTATGTACCTTGCATGAGGAAACAGAGAAAAGGCTTTATATGGATCATAAATTTAAGTACAAAATATTTATGTTTTAAAAATTAATTTAGTAGATGAAAAGATATAAAAAAAATTCTTGCAACAAAAATTTAAGTAAATAGAAATAAGGGGAATTATCTTTTTGGTGTAATGATGGGCTAAATTTATATTCCATGTAGCTTATTCTTAAGTTTAGTGTATGGTTAAACAAATTTTCCTATTGGTGCAATGATTTCTATATACTTTACCTATTTTGTCCTTTGAAGGTTTTAAAATTAAGATGTGGAAATCAACAATTAAAAAAGAAAGAAAAAAGAAATTATGCTCTCCTTAATGCTACTATGTACCAAGCGATTCTGCCTATATTATCCATTTTATTGTTCTTATAATTTATCTAGTTTTTGTTCATGGATCTAACAAAGTCTACATTCTTGCAAATCTCTGCCTAGGATTGAGGCCATCGATTTTAGAGGGGAATTAGTGATGGAATTTTAAGTTGTTTATCATCCTAATTTTTAGTTTGACATTGAAATCCATTAATGAAAGGTTAATGGTATGAAAGTGTTTGGATTAACCTCTTTTTTTGTAGTTAAATTTATCTGGGGCAAAGCTTCTTTGCCTTCTGCAAACTTCCATAAAATTGCAAGTGTTTGCCATTATTAAGGTTAAATTTTATTTGTAATGTTATCCATAGTTCTTGGATATTTCTGAAAAAGTTATAAATATTGCATAAGGACCAAAACCAATCTTTCATTTTATATGACCAAATTTGTGAAATAATTTACAGAATGATTTTGATTAAATACTGAGATCAAGAGTCTTTGCAGTGTTTAAAGTTTAAACTAACTAACAACAATAACATTTCTCTCACAACCAATAAATGTATTTCTTTCAACTGATCAAAATCAATTAAACATAAAATCTATTTGACTTTGCTGCTATAAAAGATGGAGACTTTGAATATTGAATCTCCTTCATTAGTGTGGTCAATCAACTCAAACACACATACATCGCCAACATGCAACTTATTGTGATCTGCAAATTTCCTCCAATTCTTCCCACTGATTTGAGGTTTTTGCTGTCCACTGGGCACTGCAAGAACTGAGAAGTCAACATCCCATGTTTTCCCATCTGAAACTTGAAGGATCACTTTATTCTTCTCTTTATCCATGTTTTCCTTCACAAATTTGTTTGGTATGTACTGTGGACAAGTAATTAAGAACACAAACACCAATCAACCAGAGAAGTAAATAACATTAATCAACTCAAATTGGAATTGCTTCTGTAAGAAATCATACCAATCTCCATCTTCCTCGTCCTAGATATGCTGGCTGCATGACAACCTTGAAATAAGGATAATCAGAGCCAAAATCTTTAGCTCTTAGAAGTGCTGTTGCTTTCTCATGGGATGTCAATGGCAGCATTGAGCAACAACTTCCATTACACTTCAATATATTTCTACCTGATAAAATTAAGTATTAGCATAACATAATCATCAATCATGTTCATGTTATAAGATTCAAAATCAACTAACAGATTGTTACTTACCCGAGAAGGAAGAGCAATCTGGATCTTGGTTAACACGGTAAATATCTACGTTCAATGTGATATTTGAGTGATCAGTTAAGTGAAAGACACAAACATCACCAGATTTCAATTGATTGTCTTGCATGAATTCCCTCCAACCTTGAAAGATATTTGCTCTTGAGTATTTGTTGTTGGTTTTGTAACCAAAGTACCTTGCATACCATTTTTTACCATCCATTGTGCAAAGGGTTACATTCCCAGTTTTGTTTGGCAAGTACTTGATAAAATCTATGGGCAAGATCTGTTCAGAGCAAAGAAATAGTCATCAGTACAACCATATTTTGAACCAAACAAGATTGATTAATTCATAAGCTTTTTACCAATTTATAACCAGGATCGATGTAGGAAGGCTGCATTTCAACAACAAAACTGGGATTGTCTGTAGAATTTGAATTCCCCTTGTCTCCTTCATCACTGGACACATCTTCGGAATCAGTTTTATCTAAATTAAAACATTAAAGCTGTGTTAAACTTAATATGATTGCAATTACCAAAATTTCCAACATAGAAATAGAATTACACTTACTTTTGTCCGAAGTTGTTTTTCTACGTTTCTGAAGAAGACAACATTTCTTTTCTGTTCTCAACATTTCTGCTGAGGCATTGACTCCACGTTCTTGATCTTCCGGGCGTTTATTCCCCATTTTGGACTCGCGAGGAGTCTGATTCAATATTTCAACGGAATCATTATCGGACACATCTTCGGAAACATATTTATCTGAAAAACATACATAAAGTTGTGTTAAACCAATATGATTGCAACCAGAATTTCAAACACAGAATTACACTTCTTACTTTTGTCCGAAGCTGTTTTTCTACGTTTGCTACGACGAAGACATTTGTTTTCTGATTTTGAGTCGCGAGGCGTCTGATTCAAAATTTCAACAGAATCATAATCTTCATGATCAGCTTCTTCCTCCTGATTAATATGATTCAATCCTTCAACACCCATTTCAACAGATTGAGAATCCCCTGCTTCCTGGTTAGTCTCATTCAATCTATCAGCAGAGTTTTCCTCTTGATCGTTTTCCTTGTTGGGTTTTCCATGTTCTGTTTCTGTGGCACAACACAAGCATTAAATTATATGAATACTCGAAATTAAAGATGCTATCCCTTATTTATCCAAAAAGAAAAAAAAGATGCTATCCTTTGACTTGATATATATATTCAAAAAGTAGCATTAAATTAATTAAATATGAATGCTTACCAATATGCTGCATCGAACGGCGAATACGATCTTGTACAAATGTGGGTTTCTGATTCAATCTTTCACCAGAGTTTTCTTCTTCTTCTGCTTCTGCTTCCTGGTTGTAATTTCCGTATTCAATTTCTGTGGCGCTAGGATCAAATATGAATACTCTAAAAATGCTACCCCCTTGATATTCAAAAAGTAGAAAATGGCCATGCTTCAATGAGTATTGCTCTGCAAATTGCCGCCAGTTTACCATGCAAAGTTCCCCTCCTTTTCTTTTCACTTCAACTCGAAACGTGCAGCCATCTGCCACCTTCAATTGTACTGGACTTGCTATTTCACCATGTTTCCTAATAAAGTTTCTGGGAAATCGCTGCAAGAAAAAAAAAATACAAACCAAATGATAATAAATCATTAAAATTGTAGTACTCTAATCTAATTTAATAATCACTGAAACCATTTAAGTAATTTAAGAAAGTTATAATGGAACTCTTTTCTTTTACTATGTTGTTACTGTATATGGAAATAAATCTAATGATTAATGAATGAACATTTCTTCATCCATGGATTCAATATGATCTCAAGAATAATGCTTACCAATATGCTCAAATGAATACCGAGCCCCAATAAGATCTTGCAAAAATGGGGTTTCTGAGAATCCATGATCTTCAGAACTTTCAAAGCTCTCCCCTTCTAAAGAGTTTTTCTTGTTTTCAAGTAGTGAATTGTGGAACTGCCTTTTTCAGAACTATATATATCTGCTTAATTTAAGCTATTTTTTTTTGTTTTTGTTTTCATGAGATATTAATTCAAATTAAATAGTAGGAGTACTATTAATAGAGATTTTATAGGGATTATGATTGATTTTAATAGTGTTGAGCCTTGATTATGTTTTCACCGAGATTATCGGGGTATTTTTCAATTTTCAAAATAAAAGATCTACTCAAGCTAATTATATGCATTATTGGGGTAGTTTTCCTGTAACTTGTTGGAAGTTTTTCTGCACGACTCCACCATTTGTGGGAGACTTGGGTGGTTATTAAAACAAGTGCAAAATTCTAATTCTCAGAACTTTTTTTTTTTTTTTAAAAACTTTAAGGGTTTATATTTGATGCACTGTCAGTACATAGTCTCCATACACCGTCAATAAACCATATTTTGCCACCTCATAAGTAAATAATTTTAAAATAATTAAAGTCCTTAAAAATAAATACTTGTTAATAAATTTTAATTAGGTTGTGTTTGGTTAGGGAATGTTTTATTCCAATATCACATGACTAGTAATGGTTTAGGACTAGTCATGTTTTATTACTAGTAATGTTTCTCAAATCTTGTTTGGTTAGGGAATGTTACATTACTAGGTATGTAGTGGGTATATTTCATTTCCATGTTTGGTTAGCATGGTTTATTCCCATACTAATGGGTATGTGAAAATTGATATTTGGAAAAGAGTATGGGAATGTAACATTACCACCTGTATTGATGGGAATGACATTCCCATCCACATTCCTAGAGTAGTGGGTATGTGGTCATGACCACATTCCCTATGAGAATCTTTGTTGGGACAACCAAACATGGGTAAAAAACTTTCCCATATCAACATTCCCATGGGAATGAAACATTCCCATCAACCTTTAGGTTGCATTTGCTTAGGGAATGTTGATGGGAATGTTGATATGGGAAATTTTGATAATACTATGAAATTCCGGTCAGCCTTTTTTTTTTTAATATTGATTTCACTCATTTTTTGGTCCTTTTCTAGCCATTTTCTCACCCCAAAACACAATATCAACTATTTCAAATCAACATAAACACATACCCATCATCAAGATATTAAAATCAAACAATAACACCACTAAATTCCAACTTTTCATTCAAAATAAAATCCACTTACCACAAATTCCAAACTCTCAATTTCTTAATCCTCCAAGTGCTTTAAAGCTTTAGTTTCCTTACTTCAACCTCCCAAACACAAACCAAATTAGAAATCTTTCTCAAAACAACTCCAAACATGAGATTCTTAAGGAATTTGACTTCTCTTACCTTTGCTTAAAACCCACCATAAATACCATGCATTCCCAATCTAATTACACCATGAGAAAGAGCTTGGAATGGAGATTCCTCTCCTATGCTTGCATGCTTAATTTGAAGGGAAATTGAATGAAATATTTTTTAGAGAGAGAGAGAGAGCTAAGTCGGTTAAAGAGAGAAGAAAAATGAAAGTTTATTACGGGAAGAAGAAGAGAAAAATAAATGGTTTCATTTTATAATAATGGCTAAATTACTTCTTTTCCCCCATAACTTCTATTTCCTTCAATTTGACCCAAATCTTTAGATTTTTCCTTCAATTTGATCCTCCACTTTCCAATTTAATTCTCTAATAAAATTTAAGTTAGGCAAATACTAATTTAGCCTTCACAGTTTGTCAAATTGATTTTCGTTGATGAACATGCAAATTTCCTTTACTAATTTTTTTGAATTTAATATTTTACTTTTAATTTCAATTTTTTAAATGTCAATAAAAAGATTAAACTAACACTAACACGTACAATACTATTGTTAGTGAAGAACACTAACACGTACAATACTATTGTTAGTGAAGCTCCATCTCTTCGTTATATAATGTTTTGCCGCATTCACTTTGTTCAACTGGAAATTGTTGAGTTAGAAGAGTAGATGATATTATGATTTTGATTTTCTTGTCTTTGTGTGGTTATCAAAATTTCATAAGATGGTTATTATAATTTCATGAGGCGGTTATTAAAATTCCATAGTGTGGTTACCAAAATTTCATAGTGTAGTTACCAAAATTTCATAGGATCAGGTTATTAAAATTTCTTAGGAAGGTTATCAAAATTTCATAGTATTATCACAATTTTATAGAAAGGTTATCAAAAAGATTATCAAAATGTCATAGCGAGGTTATAAGAATTTCATAGTGTGGTTAACAAAATTTCATAAGGAGGTTACTAATATTTCATGTGGAGGTTATCAAAATTTCATAGTGTGTGGTTATCAAAATTTTTTAGTGTACGGTTATCAAAATTTCATATGAAGGTTATAAAAGTCTCAATTTCATAAGGAGTACCAAAATTTGATAGAAGGTTATCAAATCTCATAGAGTGATTATCGAAATTTCTCGATTTGTGCGTGTCATCCTTGCGCAGGGATTATCGAAATTTCATAGAGATCGGATTATCAAAATTTATAGGAATATTATCAAAATTTCATAGTGTTGTTATCAAATTTTCAAATTGAGGTTATCAAAATTACATAATATGATTATCAAAATTTCATAGAGGGGTCAACAAAATTTTATAGAGAGGTTATCGAATTTTCAAAATGTGATTACCAAAATTTCATAGTGGTATTTCTGGGGAGGTTATCAAAATTTCATAGTATGGTTACCAAATTAGGAAGGTTATTACTAAATACCGCCACCTTTTACTAGCCACTGCCCCCCCTTTGGACTATTTTGCCCTTTGCTTTATTTTCGTTCAAACTTCAAAATTTTCAATTCTCACAAATTTTCTCAATTTTCAAACTTTCAAACCTTAATTATTCAAGTAAAACAACATCAAACTCATGGAGAAGCAACATTTGGGGTGGGCAAAAATTTTTCGGATTGAAAGTATGTTATTTAAAAAAAAACCCGAAATTAGGCTTTGTCGCGCGCGACCAAGGCTTGCGACCAAGCCACGGCTCGGTCGCGCGCGACCAAGGCTTGCGACCAAGCCGCGGCTCGGTCGCGCGCGACCAAGGCTTGCGACCAAGTTGCGGCTCGGTCGCGCGCGGCTCATGACCAAGACGAGCGACCACGGCTCGCGGCTCTTTGTGCGCGACCACGGTTCGCGGCTCAGCCGCGCGTGACCGAGCTGCGGCTTGGTCGCGATCGGCTCGCGCGACCAGCCATCTGCTTTTTTTTTTAAATTAATAATTAGTTATTATTTTTAAAAAATTAGTTATTATTATTTTATATGATTATTTCGGTCCCAATTTTTTTTTAAAAAAGTAATTGAAAAGCTAATTGAAAGTTTGAATTTTTTTTGCTATTATTTTATATGATTATTTTGGCTCTTTTTTTTGTTTGCTTTTTTAAAAAAAAAACCTTTGTTCATGAGTTTGGATGTTATTTTACTTGAATGATTAAGGTTTGAAGGTTGAGAGGATTTGAGAAAATTGAAAAGTTTAAAGTTTGAAGGAAAATAAAGCAAAGGGTAAAATAGTCCAAATGGGGGGCAGTGGCAATTAAAAGGGGGCGGTATTTAGTAATCCAAAATTTTTATTATGGAGTAATCAAAATTTCAGGGAGAATATCAAAATTTCATAGTTTAGTTTTCAAAATTTCATAAGAGAGTTATCAAAATTTCATTGTATGTAGATCAAAATTCCATAGGGAGATTAACAAAATTTCATAATGAGGTTATCAAAAACTCATAGGGAGGTTATCAAAATTTGTAGTTATCAAGATTTCATAAGGAGGTTATCAAAATTTTATAGGGAGGTTTATCAAAATTTTATAGGAAGGTTTATCAAAATTTTATAGTGAGGTTATCACAATTTCATAGTGTGATTATCAGAATTTCAGAGTGTGATTACTAACAATTCATATGGAGGTTTTTAAATTTTCATAACGTGGTTATCAATATATCATATGGAGGTTATCATCATCTCATAGTGTTGGTTATCAAAATTTCATTGGGAAGTTATCAAAATTTCATAGTGAGGTCTTCAAAATTCCTTAGGGAGGTTAACAAAATTTCATAAGAAGGTTAAAAAAAATTTATAACTGTTGCGGCAAAAATCTCTTGCTAGAGTTTTCGCGGAGAATTCTTTATGACAGCATAGGGGCGTGCCAGTCAATTTGCTGAAATTGACAAAGAGGTTGTAAAGAACTAGATCTGGAGCGCGGAGCAGCAGATTAAAAGATCAGAGCGATTGTGGGGACTGGATCAAAGTCACACCAGAGCATTTAAATCATTGGATCCGTACAAAACTACTTCTCATAACTGGGTCTTTCTCTAACTAGATCAGATATGGGAGATCTGCTTTGATTGCAAATGAACTTGAAAAGAAAATAACAATTTGATTTGTTATTTATAGGAGAGAAACATGTGTACAGTGTTTGTATGTCCGGAGACAAGATTGAAACAAGAGAACACTAAAAGAGTGTTTGATTGTCCTGAGACAAGATCTAAACAAGAAAAAGTTGATGAACGAGTAAGAACTCGTGATGAACAGGTTGAAAATGGCGCAGAGCCAGAGAGAAAATAAGCACGGGGCTTGGTTTTTTGCGCGGAGCAAGTTTGTAGCTTCAGGAGCTGAATTTTGAGATCAGTGATATCTGCCTAAAACCTGAGAATGGCCTCCCTTTATATAAGGGGCGGCATGGGCTTTGGCATTAATGGGCTTGCCTTGCTGAAAAAGGCGAATTCCTCCTCCTAGGTAGATGACAGCCTCCAGGAAGGTGTAGTGAAGCTTCTTTCTCCTTCTGGTTGCTTCCAACTACTAGGGAGAGGGCAAAATAGATGCTAGGGTGCCACTCTGCTTGGATGGGAGATGGAAATTTTCCTCCTGGGTAGTTGATGATAATTCTTCCTTCTTCCTATCACACTGCAGCAGGCCTTCGTTGCTTCTTTTGTGCTGAAATCAGCTAATTTGGCTAAGTAGTGGCCAATTGACATCATGAATTGGACTTTGAACACTAAGGCCACGAAATTCTTCATACTTAACCATATTTAGCTCTTCAAATCATGAAAATAACAATTAATTAAGAAAATGGCTTAAACCGGGGTGACAAAGCCATATGTCCTTAACTGAAAAGAATGCAAAAGTTGCAAACGATCTCGGAATAAGCCAAAATTTCACCAGTAGGCTTAGATTATCTCCATAAGACTATGGAAAAAATTTCAAGTGAATTAGAGCTCTCCTTCACGGTGAACTTGGTTTCATTCCCCAAAACGTTCTTAATTGAAAACCGGGCATAAGTTTTTACTCTGATGTCAGAATGAGGTGAAATTTTACCAAGATGATCTACATAGCTCAAGGATCATCATGGTATGCTCCTTGGTAGAAATCGCAGCCTCTAGCCTCTCCAATTGGTCAATTTTACTATTTTGTCCTTAATTGAACAAAATACAAAGTTGCAGTTTCGCCTGCCGGGGAGGGGAAAAGGGCTAGGCGATTTCTCCACTATGGTTGGTCGACTATATGGAGGAGGTGTGAGGTTGAAAATCTCATGCCTCTCTCACGTGCATAGATGTTTCTCTTGCTGACAAACTTTAGCTCTCTGCCTCCTTCCTGCAAGAAGAGAAAAATATATCTCAGCAGGGCAGATGGCGGCCTCTCCTCTACATGGGAGACGACTTTGGGCCTTGCTATGTAAGTCCATGAGATATTTTCCATCTCATGGGTAGATGGTAAACAACTTCCTTTTTTTACTGTTTGCCTCCCTAGTAGACAACAACATTAAATGAAACTGCTTCCGATTGACTTTCTCTGGCTCCTCCCTTATTTTTAAGCGGCATATATGGAAATAATAATAATAATTTCGAAATTATTATTATTTATTAATAATTTCGGCCTTAATTAATTAATTACAAGAATTTCCTAATTCAATTAGAACTAGGGTGGTGCAGAAACTAAGTTTCTTCAGGATTTGTAATCAAATCTTGACCACTCATCTTAGTAATATTCATGTGAAGACCAATTTACCCTCAATTGTAAATTGAGGTATAAACAATAACAAGGATCTCGAAATTCCATAGTATCGTTATTGAAATTTCATAGGAAGGTTGTCAAAATTTCATAAGTAAGGAAGTCATCAAAAATAGTGTAATTATCATAATTTAATAAGAAGGTTATCATAATTTCATATGAGTATTTCATTTAAACACATTAGATCACGTGCAACGCACGTAAAAGCTAAAACTAGTAAAATTAAATGACTAAAAAGAATATTAATTAAAATTATTACACTATATTATTAAGGGAATTTTAGTAATTCAATAATTAAAATTTTTGAGTTCATATATAAAGTAGTAAGATTTATGATAAAACAAATTAAAACCTGGTTGAGGGTCACATTTCAAGTGGTATAAGGGTTGGAGTTGCATTTGGAATACAAGGGTAAACGAGTATGGTTCTGAAATTACTCTTTTATCCTTCACTTAAACCGTATCCTTTCTAGAGGCCAGAGGGGGTGAAGTTAACACCTAGACTTTTTGCTCTCTCCTTGGACACCTGAAACACTGGCACACCAAGCTTCTCATTTTCACATCTGCAAAAATTTGTTAGCTCCTGTTAGCTATTCTTAAACATGGGGAGCCACATTATAGACTCATATATATTTCTTTTAAGAATCAATTCTTCTTGCAGTTTATTTTCAACTTCAATTATGCTCAGATCGACTTAGCTTTGCATTGATGTTTCAGTGCAGCTTTTTTTTTTCTTTTTTTTTAACACCCGGGGGCCCTAGAATAATAAACCTACTACTTAAGGGAATACCAATTGGATAAAAATCAAAGAAGAAGAAAAGGAAATCTTGTGCATATGATTTTGAACAAACATGTATGATATAGAAGTTAAAACATTCCATACGTTTGATTTTTCACAAAAAGTGGGATCTTAAAACCAAGCAGTGGCGGATCCAGAAACATTTATCAGGGTGGGCACAATATCTTCTATATATACATTGATTTAAAAAATAAATATGGTTTATAGACATTTTGATGATTTAATGGTTGAGGGTGTGCACTAATGATTAATTTAAGGTGGACACCATAAAATTTACATACAAAATAGGAAGAAATTTGGAAATTAAGCGTTTGTTTGGTTGGGGTATTTGGGAGGGGTGGGTGGAGTTTGGAGGGGTGCATTTTGTTTGGTTGAAGGAGTTGTAAGGGTTGAGGGGTAGGAAGGGGTGGTCCCAACCCCTCCTAATCCCTAAAATCTCACCCCCCCCCCAAATCGGGGTATTTGGGAGGGGTGGGTTTTGTCTAAAGTTTATGCTACAAAAATTACCCTTGCTATATTATCAATAATCCGAATTTGCCCTTATTGAATAAAATAGAAAAAATTAATAAAATAAATCTTACATTGTAATATATTTTTTGTATAAATATTTTTTATTGATAAAAATAAAAATAATTACACTTTGATAAAGTACATATAATAATTATTTTTATTTATCATTTATATTTTTATTTCTTTCCCATTTATTTTGCAATCATAAAACAAAGATTAACTCCAAAATATCTCTTCAAATATAAATTATTATGTTTTATTTTTAAATTTCTTTTATGTATAATAAAGAAAACACATTTCATGTACCATATACTAAAAAAATATAGTTTGTAAAATACATTAATTATTTTTTAGTATAAATGTAATGATAATAATAATAAGAATGCTCAATATAATTATTATATATTTAAAAATGTATAACAATTATTGTGTTTTGTATAAAAAAATATTTAGAAAAATTTAATATAATATATGAATTTTCTATATATAAGGGTAAATTTGTAAAACACACATAAAACTCCTTTCAACCCCTTCTTACCCCTTTCTTGAACCAAACATAATTTTTCTCAAACCCCTTCCAAACCCTCCCCCTCCCCACCCCACCCTTTCCCAACCCACCCCTCCCTAATTGAACCAAACAGGCCCTAAGGGTGGGCACTTGCCCACCCACAACCATACATGAATCTGCCCCTGGAACCAAGTCTCATCAACTATAACATTAGGACCAAGAGGCCTTCCACTAAACGCAACAGCTTCAATTGAGGATGTTACATTACAACCACCCGTTTGATAGATGGAACTTTAGTACATGACCTAATAAGCACATTTCAGCTGGGCCAATCACACAAGTGCCACAGAATGCATCAATTATCAGGATTCTATTGCAACAGTAGGTTGATTTTCCTCTTCTCCTTTCCAAAAGTCAATTAGTACGTATGGGAAGTCAAGTGGTTCTGCCTCCAGCAAGAATTTCAAGCAATATATGCAGGGAATAAATTGAATGAAAAACATCTTGTAAACATAATTTGTAAACATCAATTGTAATTATTTCTTAAAATTCTGAATGAAAACCTATTTTTACCAACTCACTTTACATGCAATATAATAAATCAGTTGTAATAATGGAAGGCGAAAAGGATATTTTATTAAGACCATTATAAGAGCAACAAGAAACACAAAAATCCCATCTCTAAAATGGATCATGAAAAAGAAACTCACCATATCATAATCATTTGAAATGTTGTTGTAAATTTCCCAAATCCCAATCCTCAATTTTGCTTCCTATCCTTGGAATCACTCTTGTTTGTATGCATTGGCTTTTCTGGATCACTACAGTTTTATATCGGATACTTTCCAGGGCATTTGGTTTTAGGATGGTCATTGGTAGTCTTGGCAGATCGAGGTGGTGGCGGCGACGGCTGCGGTTCCGCAGCTACTGGTGGTGTTGATGATAGTATGAATATGATGGGTGTCGTCTACCACCAAAAATTAATTACTAAACTAACCTATAGACAGGGCAAGTCTAGGTCGAATCTCAGGGAGTTGTTCACTAGCTACTTTCTAACAACAAAAATAAATCAAGGGGGTTTTGATAAATTGAAATTAAACTATGAACTAAATTAAAATAAAGTGCAAGTAAGTTAAATAAAAGAAAGATAATTATGAGAAGAATTCCAATCCCAAACTTGACTAATTAGGTTGATCTGATCATTGAACAAAAGAAGTTAGAAAATTCATCAAAATAGAAGGCGTAGATTGACAACGAACGCTAATCAATCCCATGAATTCACCACAATACTAATTAAAGCGAACACTATTAACTAGCCTAATTGAGATCCTAACCCTATGGCAAACGCACAAAGAATTCAAGGTTCAACAACATTAAGTTTAGTGAATTTTAGCCTTCACGAATAGCACTCCCCAAACGGGCGAGCATTCAATTCGCATCTATAATTCCCTAGTGAGTTCCAGCTATCTTTCGATAACCCCTCCCATTCACTTGATACTACCATGTGAAACCTAACCAAACGGTATAGAATTCCAACTAGTTATAGATCTATAATTCTAATTAATAAGTTGCGCATCCAAATTAACAAGAATTATAAAAACATAAAATTAAACCCGGAATTATAAAATACTAAGATGAATAATCAAGTTAAGAACAATAAATCTCACAAATCAACCCATTAGTTCAAGCAAGGAATTGGAAACAAGGAAATTAGCTACTCATGTTATTGAGATTAAAAACACAATAATCAATTGAATTAATAAAGCTCAAAGTCATGAGAAGAAAAGAAAGAACCAATTTTGAGTCTTCAACTTAAGAGGAAAGAAGAGAAAAATCGTTGCCCCCAAAAGAAGAGAAACAGCGCCTCCCAATCTCCAAAAAGCAAGCTGCTGCGTTTTCTAATCTTAAAGCCTTTTTATAGGGCTACAAATTCTATTCCTGCCTAACTAAGGAAAAACTAGAAATAATAATCCAAATACATAAAGGACTAGATTAGTTTTAACCCATACAGCCCAAAAGTAGTGGGAAATAATCCAAAAGAGAGTAAGGAACAAAGCCCAATGAAAACAGGATTTCTTTGTCAAAACTTGAAATCTGTCAGGAGCCTCCCCGTGCGCGGCAAGGACCTCCCCGCTCTCGGGTAGCCTCAGGAATTTTTATTTGTTTCCAGGAGCTTGACAGGTTCGGCAAGGACCTCCCCATTCTCGGGGAGCACCAGAAACTTCAAATCCTAAGCTCCTAAAGACTTCTCCAAATTCTTCACGAAATCACTTTGATTTGTCCTATTTCATCATTAGCATCTTCAAAAGTACCTATAAAACAAAAACAAAGCAATTAGGTAGAAATGAAACAAGATAGGCATTAAAATCATACAAATTAAGCATAGAAAACTAAGTAAAATAAATGCCTATCAAAATTTCCCCCCACACTTAAGTCTTGCTAGTCCCCTTAGCAAGCTAACTAAATAAAACTCAAAAACTAAAACTAAAACTAAAGACAAATATTGATTCCACTTTCGTAGGTGTACGACGGCACTTAGCACGTGACGCAAGCCTTTTAAACCTTTAATCGAAGTACATTAAAGGAGGAGTTATAGTCTCCTGAGGGTTTTACTTAACTAGAACGACACCCACAAACATTTTAGGATATAGACATTTAGAGAGATCTTTCTTAGTGTTTTTGAAAAAGGATTTACACTCACAAAGATAGCAAAAACATAAGTTCAAAGCCATTCAAGAAAGTCTCAATTTCACCCAAACAATTCAAAACAATTTTCCAATCAATATCCAAGCATCTTCAAATCTCAATCTAGAAATAACAAGTAAATAAGCATTTCATCATTGTAGACTAATGAACATTCAAGTGCATACTCAACCAAAATTTGTAATTCCATCCTATGAATGAGACAAAATTATAACCACCAAAATTATGAAATAAGCTCATGAGTGAAAACAAGTTAAAATTTTTTTATTAGGGCTACTAACCCATAACATTCTCCACTAGTGCTTTATAAATTAAATTTTTGCATGATTGCATAGCACTTTTTGAACTTGTTTGCACGCTTCTGTTTTTGGTGCTTATTATTTTCTAGAGAGACAATACTTCCTCATGTCCAAACCATGCCTCTTATCCTCTTTTTCCAACCTTATTACTCCATTTTTCAGAGTGACAACTATGGTAAGATCAGAAGTATCTCTTTTCCTCTATACTAAAATACATCCCCCCACACTTACTCTTGTAACTCACTTTGAAGCTTAAAGGGGTTTTCTTTTAACTCAGATAGAATGGAATACAAATTCAGGGAGTAAAATCACTCGAAAATCCATTTTTCATACTAAAAATCACTTATCACTTGCTAAATTTTGAAAGAGAAAAGTCTTTACCTAGAATCTTTTGGAAAAAGTTTCTCATTATTTGTCCATCTCACCAACAAACTCAAATAACTATTGAAAACATTGTAAAAGCTTTTCATTCATGCAAATACTAATCCAAAACAGTTCGAAAAATGATCTCTATGTCATTGACCTCAAGAATCTAAAACTAACAGATTACCCCCC
>AWUE01022387.1:0-13743 GCA_001974825.2 Corchorus olitorius
TAATAGGAATTATGAAAATAATGATCTCCATGCTGCTCATATGGTGGTTAATCTTCATAACCTGGATTGTAAGAACAATGGTTGTAATAAGGTTCATAGTAAGAAAATCCATCATAAGAACTAAATTGCTCCATAATAAAGAAAATAGAATTTAAGTTCAAGGAACGAGGAAACCAAATTTTGCGAATAATCCTTCAAGCCTCGAATGAAGGGGTGACTTGTATAGCAGCGCCTAATGCCTAAACCTGCAAAGTTACAAAAACAACACCAAAAACAAAAACACAAAAAAAATTAAAGTAAAGTAGTAAAACAAACCAACTCCCCGGCAACGGCGCCAAAAATTTGATGGGTGTCGTTTACCACCAAAAATAAATTACTAAACCTTCCTATAGACATGGTAAGTTCAGGTCGATCCCACAGAGAGTTGTGTTGACTACTTTCTCTAATTAATCCTAAAACTAACTAATTTTTGGGGTTTTGTGAATTATGTGAACAATAAAACAAATAAACAAGAAAATAATAAAATTAAGCAACAAGATAAATAAATACTCCAATCCCAAGCATCGACTATTCAGGTTGATCTGATCATTGAAACAAAAAGATATTAACATATTCATCAAGATAGAAGGCGTAGATTGACAACAAACGCTAATCAATCCCATGAATTAACCACAATACTAATTAAAGCGAACGTTATTAACTAGCCTAATTGAGGTCCTAACCCTATGGCAAACGCACAAAGAATTCAAGGTTCAACAGCATTAAGCTTAGTGAATTATAGCCTACACAAATAACACTCCCCAAACGGGCGAGCATTCAATTCGCATTCATAATTTCCTAGTGAGTTCCATCTATCTTTCGATAACCCCTCCCATTCACTAGTTGCTACCATGTGAAACCTAACCAAACGGTATAGAATTCTAACTAGCTATAGATTTATAATCCTAATTAATAAGTTGATCACCCAAATTAACAAGAAATCATAAAAACATAAAGATAAATCTGAAATCATAAAATACCAAGATAAATAATCAGGTTAAGAACATAAATCTCACAAATCAACCTAAAAGTCTAAGCATGGAATTGGAGAGAAAAACTTATCTCATAATTGATGAAAATCAGGAACAAGAAAAGTAGAAGAGAGAAGAATATAAGAGAAAGAGTGTGTAGAATTGTGTACAAAGACTCCCTTTATATAGGGGCTAAAAGCTAATCCTAAAATAACTAGGAAATAAATAAATAAGTTTGAAATCCTAAAAAGACTAGGAAAATAGCTAACTTTAGACTTGACATAGCCCATAAGTCGTGGGATTTATTTTAAGATCAAATCTGGAGAAAAACCCATTGAAAAGAGGAAAATCTGCCAAAAATCGCAATCTGTCAGGAACCTCCTCATTCGTGGCAAGGGACCTTCCCATGCCCGAGTAGCCTCAGGAAATTTATTTGCTTCCAGGAGCTTGACAGGTTCGGCTGGGTACCTCCCCACTCACGGGGAGCATCAGAAACTTCATCCTTTGCTTCTTTTCTTGTTTTGCAATTCGATCGCGTCTAGGATGTTGTCCACTCTATTTCCAAATCCTAAGTTCCGAAAAGCTTCTCCAAATTCTTCACAAAATCATCTTGAATTGTCCTATTTCAACATTAGCATCTTCAAAAGTACCTATAAGACAAAAACAAAGCAATTAGGTAGAAATGAAACAAGATAGGCATTAAAATTATACAAATTAAGCATAGAAAACTACGTAAAATAAATGCCTATCAGAGTGTCATTTCCACCCCACCAAAATCTAGCAATCATCTAATTTAAGTCCCGCAAAAAAGTTTTTGGAAACTTAAAGCAACTCATTAGATAAGTAGGGATGGCCTGTGCCACAGCTTGAATTAATACCGCTCGGCCTGCAATATATAAAATTTTGCCATTCCAGCTTTTGATTCGCTTCCATAATATGTCCTTAATTGCCTCTAATTCGGCTCTCTTTGATTTCCCAATCATAATTGGCATCCCAAGATATTTGTCCATTGCCAAAATCCTTTGAACTCCTAACTTCTGCATGATCAATGTTCGAAGTGGATCAGTGACATTCTTATTGAACAACACAGCAGACTTGTCTACATTTATCATCTGTCCCGATGCCGCCTCAAATGCTTTCAACACATGTAAGATAGAATCACATTCCGCCAATGTTTCCCGCATAAAAAGTATACAGTCATCAACAAAAAAATAAATGAGACACTCGAGGTGCAGTCCTAGCAATTGCCACTCCTTTGATCTCCCCTCTTTGCTCCGCATGATGCAATAAACACGCCAATCCTTCCATACAGAGAAGAAACAAATAAGGAGAAAGATGATCTCCTTGTCGAATCCCTCTCGTTGGCTTAATTTCCTCTGTATAGTCTGCATTTATCAAAAAAGAATATGACACTGTTTTAACCCCAGCCAAGACCAAATAAATCCACTTGTCAGAGAAACCAATATGTCTCATAACAGCTTCCAAAAAATCCTATTCGACCCGATCATATGCTTTGCTCAGGTCCAATTTCAAAGCCATATATCCATCAGCTCCGCTTCGTTTGTTCTTCAAATAATGTACAGTTTCAAAAGCAACCATAGCATTATCATAAATCATCCTACCAGGAACAAAAGCACTTTGCGTTGGGCCAATAATCTGAGGCAAAATTTCTTTCAATCAATTTGCTAGTGCCTTTGAGATGATTTTAAAAATCACATTACAAAGACTTATTTGTCGATAGTCTTTGACAGTAGCAGGATTATTAACTTTTGGAATAAGGACTACATTAGTATGATTGATGTCCATCAGCGGGGTTCCCAAATTCAGAAACGACAACGCCATGTCACTAACCTTATCCCCAACTATGTGCCAAAAACGTTGAAAGAAACTTGGTGACATACCATCCGGGCCTGCTGCTTTATTCGGATCCATATCAAAAATTGCTCTCCTGATTTCTTCCTTCATGAAATTTCTATCCAATTGAGCATTCATTTCTGCAGAAATACGCCTGTCTAGAAGACTAGCTATAGCATGAACCCGACTAATATCAGGTGAAGAGCTAGTAAAGATGTCTCGAAAATATCCCACAACCAATTGTTCTACCATAGTCCGAGAATTTTGCCAATTTCCATCTTCATCGCAAATTGCAAATTAAGGAACAATTTATCATAATTTAAAGGATATGGTTCAAAAATGGGTGTCTACATTGGTACACCGATGATGGAGTTTTTAGACTCCACAAGCGAGCTAAATTTTGACAAATATCCATTTCATAATTAATTAAATTTTTAATATTCAAATCTATTCCTTAAGGGGATACATGTCAACCCTTAAGACCTGAACATTTAGTCTGCTAAACTCCACTGACGGTGGATAGGATAATTTTACATCCATATATCTGTATATACTATATAAAAGTACAAATATTGGGAAACTTTATGTTTTCTGATTGTACCCTTATTTTTAAAAAATATTTCTGAATTACCATTATTAACAATTAATATAATTTCAGTTTAAAAAATTTATTATAAATTTTCAATTTTGACCGAATTATGATACCTAAAAGAACTAAGATTTATAAAATTTAAATTTTGACTGAATTAATACCTAAAAGAACTAGAATTAATTTTGACCGGATTATATTTATATATATGAAAAAAGTATTACACCTAAAAGAACTAAGATTAATTTTGACCTGATTATATATAAAAAAAAAATTGATCTCTAAGCTTTAGAATTAATTTTGACCGAATCATATAAAAAAACTTACACCTAAAGAACTAGGATTAATATCGACCAGATTATATTTTTTATTCAAATGCAATTTTTTTCCTAATGATCCTATCACATAAATAAATAAAGGGTTTTTGTGATTATACTCATATAATTAAGATTTAACCATTAAATTCAGTTTCACTGGTTGAGAAAATTTGGTGTACGGGTATGTATGTTTATTCAAACCCAATTTTTTTTTCTAATGATCGTATCACATGAATAAAGAATTCGTTTTTAAGATTATGCTCATATAATTAACTTGTCAAGCCCCGATCTGGAAGTCAAGCACGAACAACCGTCGTGTCATCTTGAAACACGTGCTGATCGGTCACGCACTCTAAAGCAACACGAAGCGTCAATATCATATCAAAAATTAAGAAAACATGAATTAAGTATAAATTTAAAATACTGAAGTTATCAAATCAGAGTAAATGCGGATTCGTCAAAACCGACAATAGCAATAAAATATTCCAACAATCGAAAACAAAGTCAAAACCAAATAATAAGTCAATAGTCAAGAAACAAAACACGATGTTGACAATGAACAGAGACAATGCCAGTGGGACCCGTCATGTAGTGAAAAGTACCTCTAAGAGCAGTGAATACAGCCTACGCCACCGACTCGACCGCCAACGGAAACGTAGAGTCCTGACTACCCTGAAAACACAACAAGTATTTGAGGGGTGAGTACACGAATGTACCCCGTGAGTGAGCCACCCTCAAAAGAGGATCTGAGAGGGTGGGGTGCACTCACAATCAAAACAGTTCATAAAACTTAAATTTTAAACTTACCCACTATAAAACTCCATTCTCCAAAGCTTCTTCCTTGCAAACAATGCTTTACCCGAATCAAAAACTTCCTTTCCACCTCCCAAACACAAATCAAACAAGCTTTTAGGCATGAACAAATTTGCTCTTGAAAATCTATTCTTTACCATGAATAAATAATTGGTTTCTGTGATTATGCTCATATAATTAAATTTAGTTCTACTGCTTGGAAACACACAATAATTTCTCTTGTTTTGTGCTAATGATTATTGGATTTGAACTATCTTATTCCTATCGCTATTTATGCATCGCTTCCATTAAATTTTACATTGACAGTGTATCAAATAATTATCCATAAAATTTTAATAATAAAAAATAGTTTTTTAATTATTTAATCATCTATTCTCCTCCTAATATTAAATTCTCATCATTTTCTTAGATACTTCTAATTCATCAATTTATTTTTCATATACTCATCTTAGTACTTCATGAAGGTGTTTATTGACTTAAAATTCTTTTCCTAATTTGGTCGGCAAATATCATTTTTTGGGTCTTTTTCTTTTAAAATATCAAAAAATTTCAATTATATTGTTTGACATCTCATGATCCATTAAGATTTCATGCATGGCATCATCAATTCTTTAAGATAAATATAGTTAAAAAATCTAGATCATGACTTTAGTTTGCTAAAAAAAAAAGGTAATAATAACTAAAAAAATCACAACTGCATGAAAGATCATTTCTTACATATTGTCATGACTCATGAACATCCCTCATCTAAAGATTTCATTTGTTTGACATGTCCCCAAATGATATTCGGAAGACTTCTCAAGTAGTGCAATATGAATGAATTTAAAATATATATACAATATTATGTGCAAAAAAAAATTGTATAGTTAACTATCTATATACCTGAGAAGAGGTGATTTTTCGGCAAAGGAAATAGGAAACATTGAACAAATCGGGAAAAATGAATTATTGGAGGAAATTAAACATTGTCTTACTACATATTTGATAGTTTTGTCAGTAATTAATAGCTATAGTTTGGTCAGTAAATTTTTCTAAATTCATGCAAGCTCTCTCATAGATCTATGCTAGTTACATTCATGCGCTTAGATCATATATTCATGCTCGTCAGCCATTGATGAAGGGAGAGTTAAAAGGTTGGAAGGCTTAAAAAAGATGGAGCTTTGAATTTTGATCAAGGGGAGAAAGCGTGTGATTTTGCTCTTTTGCTTGGGAGTTGATTTGTGAAAATAAGCATGTAGAGGTTTTTTTATTTATTGCTAGCACAACACTAGAATCAAAGTATATCAACGAAATAAGAACTCAAGAATTATATCCATTCAATCATTCATATTCCTATATTCCTACCATAACACAGTTCCCATATGCATGATGGAACACCATTCCCTTATGCTAGTTGCTTACTTCTTTGGAAAGGAAGAGGCGTGTAGAAGCCCATCCTAATAAACCCTATTCATCCAATCTGGAATTATAAATTATTTAGGGTTTATAGAATTTAATTTAATACTAGTAATAATAAAACTAAATTCAGTTGCTTTTATTTCTCTTACATTTACTCATGTGTTTTAGTTTGGCAATTAGCAAGAGACTTGTGTAAAATGTCTAGAGAGACTTGTGCAATCAAGACATGGCGCTAAATGGGTGAGTGGAGTGGAGAAATCACAATATCAATCTAATAGCAATCGGTATTGTTCATTTAACCCTTGTTTGGTTGGGGTATTTGGGAGGGGAGGGGTGGGGTGGGGTGGGGTTTGAGGGGGTTGGGGTTTGTTTGGTTGAGGGAGTGGAGATGGGTGAGGGGTAGGAAGGGGTGCTTGCTACTCCTCTCAACCCCTTATATCCCATCCCTCCAAATTGGGGTATTTGGGAGGGGTGGGTTGGGACTAAAATTTTTTCTTACAAAATTGCCCTCATTGTATTATTAATAACTCAAAATTGCCCTTGTTAAATAAAATATGATAAATTTTAAAAAATAATATTATAATATATTTTTAGTATAAATATTTTTAATGATAATGAAAATAATTACACTTTGATAAAATAAAAATAAAAATTATTTTTTAAATGATTTATATTTAAATTGCTTTCCTATTTATTTTCTAAATGATAAAAACAAAGATTAACTCCAAAATAATATTTCAAATATAAATTATTATATTATATGTCAAGTTTATTTTAAAAAATATAATAAAAAAATCATATGTTCCACTTATCAAAATATAATATAGTTTGTAAAATACATTAATTATTTTCTAGTATATAAATATTTTGTAATAATGATAATAATAATAATAATGTTCAATAATATAACCATTATACACTTGGAGAAAATATATAATAAGTATTTTTTTTTGTATTTAAAAAATTGACATGTAAAATATTGGATAGAATATTTTATTTTCTATATATAAGGTTAAATTTGGAAAATACTCATAAACTCCTCCGAAGCCCTTCTTGCAACCAAACACAAAACAAGAACACACCCATTTCTTACCCATTTCTTGAACCAAAAATATTTTTTCTAAAACCCCTCCCAAACCCTCTCATACCCACCCCATCCCACCCCTCCTCATTTGAACAACTAAACAAGGTCGAGCCATTCACTTATTAGTGTTAGTGTTTATCTTACATCCAAAAATTTTATAAGTGATATAATTTTATATATTCAGGTATATCTATACTATATATAAAAGTACGAGTTTTATAAAACTTTTGAATCACCTATTATATCCTTATTTTTCGAATATATTTGTCCATTATACCCTTATTTTTCGAATATATTTCTTAAATGTCATTGTTTAAACTTTCATAGTTTTACTCAACTAAAAACTCTATTTTTATTTAATTAAATCTAATATCCTTATAACTATTTAATTTTTACTTTTATATATTAGAATTTTCAAATATACTTTTATAGTTTTACTCAAATAAAAACTCTATTTTTTATTTAATTAAATCTAATATCCTTATACCTACTTTATTTTTACCATTTTACTAATTTCATTAAAAAACTTAGATATATTACAATTTTTAAAAATATTCCTTAAATAAAATTGTTTAAATTTTACAATTTTTTTAGAAATAAACTTTTACAGTTATATTCTACTAAAAACTCTATTTTTATTTAATTAAATTCAATATTTTTTATAAATATTTTATTTTTACCATTTTAATTTTAAAAAATTGGAGATCTTTTTGGTTGGTTTGGAGTTTGGACCCATTTCAATTATAATTTAAACTAATAAAAGTATTATTATCAAGTTTAAAAGTTAAAAGAAGGTGCCTAATAATTAATTATTCATATTTTTTAAAACTAATTAAGTTAAAAATTTAATTAATATTTAATTATTGTGATTGATTTTTCTATTTTTGAAGTGTACGTATTGGTAGTTTAATGTATTGGAGTGTATAACAAGAATTTAAAATTTTTAAAAATAAAAAGAAGAGTAACATACAATTACTTCATTTGACTTATAAAATTATAGGAGTTGATTGAAAAAAAAAATGTTAATTGGGACGGGTTGGACGGGTTTCAAGGTTCGAGTCATCTTGGACCAGGTCAAATGTGTCAGGTAATTTTCTCGGGTCATTCGGGTTTCGGCTAATTTTGGTTCAGATCATTCGGGTCTCGGGTTTGCTGGGTTTAGGGTCATGCTGGTTCGGGTTTTGACCTCAGGTCACTCGGGTTCTTGATCATTCGGGTTTTGGATTTTTCGGGTCTAGGACTTGGATCAATTGGGTCAGCCTTGAATTTTTTAATGTTTCATTCTTAAATTTATTTAATGTCTTAATTATTCAATTTATTTTACAATCCACTATCGGTTAAGTTTAGTAAACTGCATATACGGGTTAAAAAGTTGACATGTGTCCCTTTATATATTAATAATTTTGAATATTAAATACATAATTAAGTATGAAGTGGGGTATATGTTCAAATAAATATTAAATATAATATCTAAATTTATGTTCTTTCCTAATAGAAAAATTGTCAAGAAATTACTAATTAATTATTATTATTTATTCATTATGTAAAAAACAAATTACTAATTTTAATCTTATTTAGTATTTATTCATATATAATAATTGTTCATATAATGAAGTTTAGCAAATTTAATCATAATAGGTAAAATTATAACAATAATATAATTTTTATTGAATAAATTATAGTTTAGAATGGTTAAAATTATAACGATGCGGATTTTATTGAATAAAATATAATTTTAGTTTATAATATCTTTGGGTCATCCGGGTTAATTTCTCGGGTCATTCGGATTACGAGTTTGTTGGGTCGTCGGTCGTTTAATTTCTCTGATCAAATCGAGTTCGGTTGGATTGGACGGATTATCGAGTTTGAGTCACGTGCAACGCACGTGGAAGTAAAGACTAGTTATATTAAAAAGTACGACCTCTTGTAAAACTTTTGAATCGTCCATTATACCCTCATTTTTCGAACATATTTCTGAAATGTCATTGTTTAAACTTTTATAGCTTTACTCAATTAAAAACTCTATATTTATTTAATTAAATCTAATATCTTTATACCTATTTTATTTTACCATTTTACTATTTTACTCAACTAAAAACTCTATTTTTATTTAATTAAATCTAATATATCTTTATAACTGTTTTAGTTTACCATTTTACTATTTTGATTAAAAAAATTGATATATTAGAATTTTTTAAATATACTTCTTAAATGACATTGTTCAAACTTTTACAGTTTTTTTTTTAGAAATAAACTTTTACAGTTTTATTCTACTCAAAACTCTATTTTTATTTAAATTAAATTCAATATTTTTATAGATATTTTATTTTTACCATTGTAATTTTAAAAAATTTGAGACTTTTTGTTAGTTCTAGACCCATTTCAATTATAATATAAACTAATAAAAGTATTATTATCAAGTTTAAAAGTTAAAATAAGTTGTCTAATCATTAATTAACATCATTTTTTAAAATTAATTAAGTTAAAAATTTATTTAAAATTTAATTATAGTGACTGGACTGTTTTTATTTTTGGAGTGTGTATTGGTATAACAAGAATTCAAAGTTTTTCAAAATGAAAAAGAAGTAACATACAATTATTTCCTTTGACTTATAATGTTAGAAATCATGTCAATCAGACTGGTTGGGCGGGTTTTGGTTTATTGTCATCTGGGTCCAGGTCAAATGAGTTAGGTACTTTTTTCTGGTAATTCGGGTTTTGGGTCATCAGGTTTCGAGTCTCGGGTCAGACGGGTTCGTGTCTTGGCCTTGGGTCAATCGGGTTCTTGGTCATTTGGGTTTTGGGTTTCTCACGTCTAGGACTCGGGTCAATTGGGTAAATTTATTTAATCCACTACAGATGAAATTTAGCAAACTGCATATACGGTGTTAAAGAGTTGACATGTATTCCTTTAGATATTAATTTTGAATATTAAATGCATAATTAATTATTAAGTGGGTTATGTGTTCAAATAAATATTGGTTATATAATATATAAATTTATGTTCTTTCATTACATCAATTAAAATTATATATTAACTAATAATATAAATATACATAAAAATGAAAATAGAATTATAAACCTTACGGGTGAGATTATTAGTAAACCTAATAGAAAAAAATTGTCAAGATATTACTAATTAATTATTATTATTCAATTTGTAAAAAAATAAATTACTAATTATAAATTTATCATAAATTATTCATATAACGAATTTAGTATTTATTCATATCATTATTATTCATATAATGAAGTTTAGCAAATTTAATCATGATAGGTAAAAATATAACAATAATATAAATTTCATTAAATATGGTTAAAACTCAGAGGGGGAGCTACATATTAGGGACCTAGGGAGGCCATGGCCCCCCAAAGAATTTTTGGGTCCCTTTATTAGTTATATTATATATATACAGACAATACGTTTTGGCCCCCCAAAAGATGAAGTTGACCCCCCAATGGTTTTATATTTTTATCCTTAAAGAGTTGTGGTTCTAACTCTAATGAAAAAGATAAAGTTGTAAAAACAAGTACAAAAGCTTCTTAAAGAAGCTGAATTTGAAAGGTTGAAAATAAAGAAAAAGAAAAACCCCACGGTCCCCACATACATTTTCCTCCATCAGCCAATTTGTCCCACTAAAATTCAATTCTGAAGCAATTTTTTTTGCATTTTTGTTTCTCCATCGCTCTCAATCCCAAGTCTCACCTTTGCAACTTCCAAGCTCCAAGACTCAATAGAAGTTAATATTTTGTCTTCTTTGATATGGTAAGTTATGGGTTATTTGTTTATTTTAATATTTAAAAAGTCTTCTTTAATTTATGATTTAATTTATATTGTGAATTCATGATGTGTTTATATCAAAAATAGGGTAGAAAATGAAAATTACTTGGATTATGATATAAAGTTTATTTATTATTTTGCTAATGTATATTAAGTATTAATTAGAAGTCCTAATTTTAATTTTCTTGCTTGTATTTATATACTGGCTACTTAAAAATTTTATATTTTTGCAATTTAGGTGTTTATTCTTATACATCAATTTCAATTTGAATGAAATATCAATTTGAATGAAATTTACTGAAACTTTTGACTCAGACTCTGTAGTTACTGATTTTATCTCCTTAAAAGAACGTCGTGCACAATTTTAAGGTATGCTACTCATTCTCGATTCTCGATAAATAGTTCCTATTTATTTTTATATGTGTGCAAAATTTTATTAGATCTTTTTCATAAAATAATTAATATATACTCTCATAAGAAAAATTTTACTTTAGTAATAACCATATATTTATGTGAAATATTTAATTTTAGTTTGGCCCCCCCAAGATTGAAATCCTGGCTCCGTCACTGTTAAAACTATAATAATATGGATTTTATTGAATAAAATATAATTTTATTTTATAATATTTTGTGGTCATTCGGGTTATGTGTTTGTCGGGTCTGTGTTAGACGAGTTCGAATCATTTACTTTTTTTTCTGGTAAAATTGGGTTCGACCGGGATGGCAGATTATCGGGTTCGTATCATGTTTTGACAACTCTACTTATAATTAATTTCAATTATTAATTTAATTTTTAATTCTCACATGGGAGTGAAGACTAGTACAATAAAATGTTACATAAAAAATTCGTGCATTCTAAACGTAGAACACTTGTATTGATTTTTTTATACGAGTCAAATACTTAAACACTTGTATCACTTGAAATTAAATCACTTAATCCGAGATTTGAAATATGAAACGGATCATTGCCCTTGGATTTTAATAACCCTGGTCAAAACCCAGTATAAATTAAAGTCCATGGACGAAACATTTGAAGTATATCCCATTGAGTCATTCTTGAAAAACAGAGACAGAAAAGAGATGATGCCGTCTCCGAAAATCCAAACAGCTGCTGGCTGCTTCTAACCATTGTTCAAGTCAACGATGCCTCACCTATCAAAATTCATCATAGCTTAATAATGAAACCTTATGGTTTGTCTTCATTTAGACTGTGGCTGTTATAACCTTGCAAGTTGCAACATCATTTTCGCAATATATATTTTATATATATTAGTCATCACCTTCACGTACGTTGCACGTGACTCAATATGTTTAAATTAAATGAAAATTAAGATATTAAGCATATTACTAATTTTGTCGTAAAGAATCTTATTATTAGAGCTGGCAAAATTTGATCTGAGAGCGAGTACCCGACCTGACCTCATGAAACCAAACTTGATCCAAGCTTATTTGAGAAAAAAATCTGCCCAATCCTAAACCGAAATGACCCGAATCTTCAATCGTCTGAACCTGAAACGACCCGAACCCAAAATTACTTGAACCCGATCAAACCCGAGAGATTAACTCGAAATGGAATTAATTATATTTAAATGATTCGAATCTGGAAAGTGCCGAACCCGAAAATCTGAAGCTCAAACCTTAAATTATCCAAACCATATGACCCGACATCGAAAAAGGCTCGAACCAGAATTGACCGATATTTGAGCGATCCAAACTTAACCTAATATGAAACTGAAAATTAACCGGGCCCATATGACCCAAAATTTCCTTAAGCCGAAACTGATCGAACCAAAATTCAACCTGACCTGCCCATTTGTATATACATAGGGTTTTACTATCAAAGGAACAAAAGAAATTATTCCACAGAAAGAAAAATATTAACAAAGTAAAATATGACGCACTTTATCTAGCAATAATTGAAATTAATTATAAGTTAAATAAAATAATAAATTATAATTACAATACATTAACTATCAAATAGAAAATTATCAAATAGAAACAGGTTAATCACAATAACCTTTTAAATTAAAATAGTAAAAATAAAATAATTATAAAAATGTTTAATTTAATTAAATGCAAAAAGAGTTTTTAAGTTGAATAAAACTATATATTAAAAATTTTTAATATATGCAAGTTTTTAATGAAAAATAAAATGGTAAAAATAAAGTAATTATAAAGATATTAAATTTCATTAAATAAAATAAGAGTTTTTAGTAGAATAAAACTATAATAGTTTAAGTAATGGCATTTAAGAAATATATTCGAAAAATAAGGCTATAATGGGTGATTCAAAAGTTTTACAGGTGAATGTACTTTTTAATATAGTATAGATAATGATAAAACGAAATGGAGTCATTGATTGTAAGACCATTAATATAAATTTTGGTGATTAAAAGTAATTAAATACAAGCAGGGCAGCCTGCGCTTGCGCTGCAGTTATCTTCTTATTAGGGCTGTATTTTTTGTAGTTGTTTAAGTCGATTAGTAAGAAGATATTGCATTGTATGTAAGTTAATCAGTTAGGAGAAACTCATACATTGAAACAAATAATTCGCATATATAAAGCAAAACATATGACCTCTCTTTCATTCAAAACGTCCATTACCTAAATTCTACTCCTTCTCTAGGTAATTCATCAAAATAAAGCTAATATTCTACTCTTCCATCTTTAGATAATTTATCAAAATAAAGTTAATATTAATTGTTACTTGAAATGTATGTTGATTATCTAAAAAAACATAGTATATATGTTGCGGTCATTTTTTAATCTTGATTGCAGTTGTTAAATTAATGAACTCGGGTAGGTGGAAGAATTTGGCTTCTACATAAGAAAGGCCTAATTTTTTGTAGTCAAGGAGCATGTATAGTTGTCATATAAAAATGACTAAAGTCTCAAA